>OMNZ01047433.1:51402-61825 GCA_900303255.1 Lesueurigobius sanzi | reverse complement strand
TGGGGGCGCTTGTGTACGCACACATGTACAAGGGCATGTTAGCGTGAAGGTGCTCCGTGACACCGTGAGCCAACTTAGCCCTGTCATGCTCCGACGCTGGGTGAATGGAACAAAAAGTGACATTTGCATCGAGTCTGAAAAGCTGCCAGGCTACAGGTTCGAACCGGGGAGAGGATGCCAAATTGTTTTGTTAAATGGAGAGAATGGTGGAAAATAGAGGTGTTCAAATGTTTTCAATTAAAGTCTGTCAATGGATTTGGTTAGCATGTATCCAAGCGCCAGCGTTTTTGGTAAAATAGAGCATATGCCAAACTGCCTTTGCCTTTGAAGAATGCATTTATTTAAAAAATCTACAATCTAAAAGCCCAGTTGTATAAAACTGGCAAATTACCAGCAGAAATCTCACAGAAACGAAGAGGAAAGATGGTGATCATGCTCCGAGGATAATTTTACTCGTGTTTAACTAAATAATGTATGTTCTCTCGACATAATGAAGCAAGTTTGGCCTCTTACAACCTGCAAGTTCACTTCCGACATAACTGAATAATTCACAAAGCCAGGTGGAAAGAAAGAGAGAGAGAGAGAGAGAGAGAGAGAGAGAGACAGAGAGAGGACACCGGCGCCAGGATTTTTGAAAGACTAATGGAGAGAAACTATACATGCTAAACTTTTGATTCTGGTCTAGTTTGCTTTCGTCTCACTTCACATATCTGGTGTCCTTTATAATAATAATAATAATACATTTTATTTATACCGCACTTTACATTTCAAGGAAATCTCAAAGTGCAGAAAACTAAATGGAATTTTAAACCTGAAACCTGATCAAAAAATCCCATATCTTTAATGCAATTATGTGCACCTTTTATACCATCAATTTACCTCATTTTACACACAACATATTGAAGTTGGATGTGAAAACCTTAACCTTCTATGTCCTATCGCGCAAAATAAAACAGATTAATCAATGTTATTTTATCGAAAAGAAAACCAGAGACCTCCAAATCCACCCAATTCAACCATGTTTTCGAAGCGGCCGCCTCCACCTCCATGTGAACAGTCAGGTCTGCCCGCTCAGCCCACGTCACTTCGGATGAGAGTGTCGGCTAAACTGCTCAAATGTAAATGCGTCCTGACAGCCCCTGGAGAGGCGAGCACCCCACGGATGACTGTTCACGCCGTTCAGGTTCGTCCTTGATAAAAGAGGGCGAAAAACTGGGAAAAATATATTTGTGTCATCCAGGAGCACCCAGTGAATAGGCGGATTTGGCGTCCGCAAAGTGTGTCTGACAGGTTGAAGGGCTGAACCGTGAGCGAGCGGACACCTTGGTATAGGACGAGGTGGCTCCAGAGAGCGCAGGCAGGGTTGTTCAAGGATATGGGATTGGGAAATATAGGCTACGGTTTTTGTGTAGGTTAACACAGAGGGAAATAGTTTTGCACATATTAATATTTGTAATGTGTTTCGTCTTAAGAGACCTCTGAAGTCTGTTCATTCGCTGACAAAGCAAGAGCAAAACGTCCTACACTCCAACTACAGAGAACAGACGACTGAAGAATCTTTGTCTGGAATGTATGTGTTTGTTTTGTGCTTTTTCTTTGTATTGAATAGAGGGGAAAAAACAGTTAGTTGCAGAGTCTCCTGTGTGACATATGTGATTTAAAGATTTGAATAACCGCTTGCACTGCTCTGGTCCAAGAAACCTGGCACGGAGCTGTTTCTAAATGATTGCCTTGTTGCATTTGTTAAACCTCACCTTTTTTCCCTCCCTCTGTTCAACACATAGTTTTTCCCCAGGCCTTGAATAAGAAGCCCGCGCGCTGTGTATCACACTCAGGTGCTACTCCCTGCAGAACTTTCGCATTACTTAAATCGATAGACTTGGAAAAGACCGCAAAATGCATAATAATGCCTGAGTTGTCTTGTGGGAGCCGGAGCAAACGCCGAGGAGAGGCGGATGAAAAAAGGCAAAGGTTTCCCAGGCCGGGGCGATCGCTTTTCTGCGCGCCTCAAACGAACCGCTCGGCTCGCTCCTCTCGACGCCCTCGGTGGCCCGGCGAACAGCGGCGTGTTTATCAGAAAAGTAGGAAAAATCGATGAAAAGCCAGCGCAGAGCAGCACCTGCCTGGCCAAAGGCTGAGGCTGCCTCCTTCCCCTCGCAGGTTTTTTCGCTTCCTACGCTGCGCCGAGGACGGAGGGAGGGAGGGAGGGGAGGGAGGGGGGGAGGGGGGGGGCTTAGAAGGACCCTCAACACAGGGCTTTGTAAGTGTTGCTTTTTCTATTGACTGTATGATATCAGGTAACATGTGAGTTGTAGAGTAAAGTGAGTAGTCAGCTTTTTCCAAACAAATGTATAAACAGGTTTCGTTCACGTTCTAGAATTTGATGAAGTGGAAGGCAGAGTTGTACCTCGTCATTATTTCCGAGGGACTAGGTTCCTACACCTGCCTGGAAAGTCCTACAATCTACATGTTTTTGAATATTGTCTCTACTACATACTGCTGCTTCATAACAGTGCTAACAGATCACATGTGAAGCTTTGTGTCAGTTGTTGATAGCTACATGAGTATTAAAAGATATCAGTGATACAGGTTGCGGTCATGTGACATCATACTATTGATAATAAGCTAATAAGTTCACAATTGTGGTGGTGGGCAGGTCGCGAATCCATGGTGGTAACTCGGGTAATTATCAAAATGCAGACCCTTTCATTGTTTGCAAACATTTGGGGCTTAGCTGGAGGCGGGAAGCTAGATCCCTATGCATTTACTTTCTAGCTGTTGTCATTGTAACGATAAACAAATGTGGAAATATCAGATAAAACCTTATTTTTCAGTCTCAAATGTCGTTCCTCTCGCTCTCGTGCCTTGAGCCACAACAGGACGACATTTTTCAGTTGTAGTTTTACGCTTACAATCGCTAGTTTTGGTTTAATCTGATTTCTCTTGCTCACTTCCTGCCTCCAGGTGATGTCACTGATGATGTAAGCAGCGAAAGAGTCAGATAAAAGGACTTTCAGACAAAATTGCATGGCGGATTTTTAGACCCAAACACAACTTAAGAATATGTTTGTGAAGGCTCTCAATCGTCCAGGAAGTCTTCACCGTAGCGTGGCTTGACTGGACCGAGTCGATGATGATGATGAGATTTCCTCCAACCCGAATTCACGACACAATCAAACTCCAGAGCGTGAACACAAACCCTTAACGGCTACTCAACATATTTTAACACATCGGAAACCTCATCAAGATTAATATTATTTCCAATCTTCCAGCGTTCCGTCGCTCGTGGGCTGCCCGCTCCGGTGTCGGGCTCCGGGGCGGCGAGGGCAAGCGGTCGGCGTTTGCTACATAAGTGCGTCTCACACCTCTGCTACCTCCACTCGCCGTCCACCCCTGTGCGGAGCCGCCGACGTGGATTTCACTACAGCGCGTGGGAGGATGTTTCGCGAATGTAAAGGTTAGGTCAGGTAGTTTTTTTTTTTTTTACAAGCTTTTGGACACCTCTGCTGCGATAGAAGGGAATAATAATCAGTGTAAATATGCATAAAGTTTCCAGAACAGTGTTATGTAACTAAGATGGAGTAAGATTTCAGAATTAAAAACAAGCTTGCAATGCCTTTAGTAACAAATGTGCTAGGGCTGCACAGTATATCTCAAATATTGCACACCCGCATCACAAAGCCGGCCTCTTTTGAACAGTTTCAAGCTGGATCTCACTTGTGAAAAGATCTTTATGGTCATTCAATTTTACACAGATCATCACAGATGCAGCAAAAAGTATTTGGAGACACATTTTGTTCATTGTGGCACAATATTTGAGTTACATAGGGTAATTAGCTCTCGAACACGAATAAAAAAAGTATCTTGGAAAGTAAACATGACTGGAATTAAGAATATTTTACCTAAATTTGAGAATTTCTGTCAATGGAATAAGACATTTTCTTCTTATAGATTTATTTTGTCTTTTCTTTTTTTAGTGCAATTTCATTTTCAAACTTGATATAGATGGTGAGATAGTGTTGTTTTCTGACTTTTGAACAGCTCCCAAAGATCTGGCTCCCATTAAAGAGCCTAGTTTTTTTCAATATTGCACAGCCCTAAAATGTACAGCTTTAGTCAACATCAATATTGCACCACTCTGCGAAAAACTTTTGGATTTCTTTTTCATTTTTTTTTCATTTCTCCATGCAAATAGGAGAGATTTTGTTTCCCTGCGTATTCGACATGAATCATTCCAAAACAGGGCTTTCACATGACGCCGTCTGACATCATCTTAATGTTCTCAGCTGAAAATATGACTCAAGTGTTTCCCTGGACAATCGGCCTGGACTTGGAGCAGCGTATGGGCCCAGCGTATTCAGCCAACTGACCTCCAAACCGCTGCTGCTGCTGCTGCGAAACCGGAAACAGCGGCTCAAAACAAAGCCGGTGGTCTTTCATCTTTAAAGGGACAATCGCTCAGGGTGCTGTTATGTAAGGAAAATGCAGATGGTGTACGTTGTTGCCCCCGTTTAGAGTTAAATGTGGCTTCTGGACATCATCTCCAGAGCAAAATGGCTAGACAAAATGAATCAAGGTCAAGTGTTCTTAGTCTTAGTATTTTAAACAGATCCTGATATAATTGTTGCAGGGTAGAAGACATATTATCTAAACAAATGTATAAGAAAAGTCAGTTTTTCCTTTTCAAAGTTACCAGGATTGGTTTCGTCCTGGCTTCGTCCTGCTATTGGTCCTGGTTTAGTCTTTCTACATGTAAACCAGTATTGCGTTTGGCCGTTCGCCAGTAAATAATTTCCAGCCCCCGGAGCTAGAGGATTAGCCTATTGTACACGATTTAACTCGATTAATATTGATGCTTATTGCGGATACGTTCCTGAAATGTGCCATCAAAAAGTCTGCAATACCCCCCCACAAACCATCAGACTGGCATTTCTCTGCGAACACCCAAAAAAAGTCGAGGGAACAAAACGAAACACAAATATCTATGACACACGACATGCCCGACTATGCTCCTCCGCGTGTGTTTGAGGTCAGCGCAAACGCCAGCTCATTCTGCAATCTGTCTTAGAGCGAGAGCGCCTTAAACCGAAGAGCTTTAATGACAAGCGTTTGGCTTTTCCTCTTTTTTTTTTCACTCCCGTAGGTTTTGGCTGAGGATAATCTCCTGCAGAATTGAAAGAATCTCTGTTTCTGTCCACGCAGCGACCTCTTCCGAGCCTCCAGCGTCCTCTCATCACTCACCGTTCCGTCTGTCTGGGTCTAAGCGTTGAGGTTTGAACCGTTTATCGTGCCTTATTCCTCTTTATCTAGTCGAAACACTTAATTTCCTTTCTTCGTGCTATTGTCCCCCCAACGCACCTTTACCATAGCAAAACGTTTATCTAAAACAGGTACTTTTAGCTCCAAAGGCCTTGACAAGATTCTAATTGGTGCAGAAAGGAAAGAACCCTTGACAACAAAGGTCTACCTTCACAAAGAAGAGAGCGAGAAGAGCCACTCAGACCCTCTTTCAAGCTGCGAAACTCCAATTCATCTCACACCCGCGTCACGCTAGCTACAGCGCTACGTTTACTTGCAGAACTTTTTGAACTTTTTGTACACATTAAGCTGGACACACACGAGAGGATTTTTAGTCTGAGGAGGCGTGGCTCAATGAAGACTTTCTCTCGTGGCATGATCTGTGGTGGGACTCCTCATGTGTGTGTATGTGTGTCCTCATGTCTGTCCTTAAGTGTGTGTGGTCTGTGCACAGATCTTCAGTCTCAAAAGATTTAAAATCCTCTAGTGTGTGGGCACCTTAACACTGCAACAAAAATCTGAATGCTGATTGAAACTTCTAATTACTCAGAATACCTGGGGATACAGATTTCCGTAGATTCCTAAGGCTAACTGCTAAGTTAAAGCCTGTAACAACGGTTATGCATTACTTAGAATGTGTTAGCTATTTAACTTAGGAGAAATAAGGCTGTCTGCACTGTTTCCTCAACACTGTTCAAGTTTACAGTGTTCATTCAGACTAGTTATTTTGACTTAGTTGACTTTCATGGTTATTACTGACAAGGTTTAATAGCAGTAGCACTAAACTATGGTAAATAATGATGAATGAATGAATTTACAACATATATCCATTATGCCAATGCACAAAAAGAAATGATAAACATGTCTAAATATGAGTGGGAAGAAGTGAGAAAAAAAACCTGTATAACCCCGCTCCTTCTTACAACTGTCTTTACAAAACAAATTTCAGCTTCCAATATATATATTTTTAAAAAGTAATGAATCGACTACTACTCCAAACATTCAAATAATTTCAACTAACACACTTTTCTTTCACATGTAGCGTTCTGGAAAATCCGCAGCATGGAAATCCATGTTTGCAGCTACTAGCAATGGACTAACATTGGCTAGAAACATTGGACCAAAGAGCCGTGGAACAGCTCTGTTAGCTGCTGAGTCAATGCTAGTAAACACATCTAACCCACTGTAGTGTCAAAATGCTCGTACATGAACGATGACTCCAGTATTTTACCTTTTAAAACCTAGTTTATTATGGAAAACACAATGCTTTGCGATATGACATCACGATCCTGAACTCTACTATCTCTTAAAGGAACAATGCTATTCCCGTCCCTGCTCAGACAGAAGTCAAAGCGAAACATCCCACAATGTGAAATTTGCCTTCTGCCAAGCTGGGTTGCCAGATAGCCGTCTCAACAATCAGCGCAGCTCAAAAACCAACAAACCAACACACACTATGCCAGGGACGCACTACACTTCCAAGGGCTCCCATAATCTGTTTGATGCTGCACGCTCCCAACAATTAGCACCATTAATGAAAGGAATATTACTATGTGTTTTATATAGTTTTTACGACTCTATTTTTATCATTCTTTTGTTATGTAAATGCGTTACAATATGAAAGCCTTTTGCGCGCAGCGACCTAAGCATCATTAAGTTGGGAATGCGCACGGGGACAGGAACAGCAGCGGCAAGAAAGAGGTCAGGAGAACGAAAAGGGGTCGGCATTTTAAAGAAGAAGAAGAAGAAGAAGAAGAAAAAAAAACAGCAACAGCGATATCTCCCAATCAGGGATTATAGAAAAGATCATAAATATACTCAACCTTATAAATATTTGAGCCCGGCTACTCCCCTTGCTTAATGTGCTGTACCAGCCCTAATTAAGGCCCTATCTGATAGATGCCGGTGCATAATGATGTGTGGGTGTCGGGAGGCGAGCCGAGGTGGCGGCGGTGGCAGGGGGACAGGGGTCTCATCCGAACTGCTCGCTTTGTAATAATGATAGCGATGTTAATGACCGAACTGCTACTTCAATTAAAAGTACTTAACGGATACAGCTGCCGAGGAGCTGTGACCTGGAAAAAAAACGCTGGAGAGAGTCCAGAAACGAAGAGGTGTCCGCGGTTGGAACGGTCTCACGGTAAGATGAGGAAGACAAGAGAAAAAATCCCAGTTCTTATTGATTAGTTATTTACATTTCCCTGGCTTAAAACACGCAAATTTGAGCTAAGCTAATAACTTTTTATTACGATTTCAGCTTATTAGGAAAGAGTTTGTGGAAAATCCTAGTATCTTACAATATAAATAACAAATGATATGTATTTATGGGTGGAGGCTTGTCGTCCAATGGTGAGGTCCCAATGACATACCAGAGAAACACCGATTTATACAAACGCCTCAAGTAAATTTACTTTCCCAAACACCACTTTCTTCGGAGTTTGTTCGGTCAAAACATGTGCAATTAATCCATGATCAGTGCTTAAAGAGTTAATACTCAACAGTGATCTTGATTTTGGATATAGACCTCTTGAAATAGAAAGTTGCCAGGAAAGTTGTTCAGGCGCAACTTCTGAAAAAATTGATGTTTGTTTCCAGATGACTTTTTGGTAAACTTTTGACCAGGGACATTTGGCTAGTTTCTCTAGTTGGAAAGCGTAAACAAACAGGTTTTTTGACAATAAGTGGCTTCACGCAACCACTAACCATGCGTGAAACAAAGATTTTTGTCTTCTGTCACGAGCACAACTGTAGTATTTTTGAAAATCAAGTCTTCACACATTATTTTATCAGCTCACAAATGTCTACTCTTTCATTCCACTCAAACGAAAACCATCAGGTATAGAGCCTTTAAGACACCAACTCTTCCCTCCATGAGGTTGTAACGACTCTGAAACACTCCTTACTCTTCACAACAACAACAACAACAACACGCACAGACCATTTCTCTTTCCTCTCTCTTGTGAATCCCGTTGTGAGCCGCGGGCGCTCCCTCTGAGCCCTATCTGTCTGATTGAGCACATGACTTGCCTCACTGTTGCGCGGAACAGGCCTCTTCTGTGAGTTCTCGGCGAGGTTTTGCAGCGGTGGACAGGCCGGCGTTATGTTCACAAATGAAAGCCCATGTCAGGAGTGATAAGGCGGTAGCTGGCTCTTTGTTGAGCCCCACACTTGGCTTTTTATCAGCGCCAGATAGAACGGCCATTGATTTATGTACACGTCGGCCATTACACCGGCCTCTCCTCGGCGCGGCCAGTGACAGTATAGTTCATGACGGAATCTACTGTTTGACATGAATGTAGATCTCGTTTGTTAAAGGAGATGGAGCTTTTTACGGCAGGATGAACACAGGGAGGCCCACAACTGCAGCCCAACACTCCACCCTTTCTTTAATTGAGGTTAAAAAACAAATAAAGTACCACAGAAACCATGGAACATTTTTATGCACATGTGCCTGCAGGAACTGGGTCTTAGATAATCGACAAAGCTGGCCTCTTGAAAACGCCTAAATATATTTTGAACAATAGAACGGTAGAAAAAGGAAAAGGAATAGACCTCACAAAAACTTACTTCACCATCAAAGCTCTAATGCAGGGGTCGCCAACATTTTTGACCTGGTGAGCTACTTTTGTGCAGCAAAAATGGCAGTGAGCTACTTATGCTTCAAAGAAACCCAGGACTGTCATGATAATTCAACACTATTAAAAGAAACAGTAGTTTCCGCTTTATACTTTGCTATATTCACCTAAATGTTTGGAGATGTTTTGTTCTGAACAAAGAAATGCATCTAAAATTTGCCTCACCAAGCGTATATAGGAATGTAGAAAGCTTTTTGTGAGCTACTTGGAAAGGGCTGGTGAGCTCCTGGTTGGAGATCCCTGCTCTAATGTGAGCTCAGTTTTTGTCCTGTATATTACTTTTCTTTTCTACCGTTCACATTATTAGCAGCCCTTTGATGCAGCTGTAACAGGAATTTGTCCCACCGAGCGCTGTTTAAACTGCCGGATCAACCAAGCTAATTCAGAAATTGGGAACTTAAGAGCCATTAATCCCGTGACTTAAAGCCACACTGCAGAACATTCTTGGTTATATTTTTGCAATACCAAACGTTTTATTTGATGATCTTTCACCCATTAAAACACACCTGACTCTTGTGTGATACGTAACATGGTATGGCTTTAATGACAAGCTTGATTCTACCATTTGTTCATTTCCTGCGAAATGTTGCAGCAGTGAACACTCCTGCCCAGTTTGTGCTGATGAGGTCCGGCGGTGACCGGGACTTGCTTGGCCAAGCACTATTGGAGCTGTGATTCACTCAGTAACATGCCTCCACTCAGACACACTCGCCCAGGCCTCTACTGTACAGGGTTTTTTTTTTTTATATCAAGGACAATATATGTGCCCAAATTTAACTCCAAATCAATGTTTAACTGCTCCTGGTGACAGGCTGTCAGTCTAAATAAAGAGAGGAAACCTGGCGCGCTGTGCCAAAGGGTCTTGAGAGAGTTTCCATAAGATAATAGATTTAGAAATGTAATGTTTTTATGGTTCTTCTGGGAGTCTGAGGCGGGACACGTTTGTGCGTAAGCTTCCTTTGATTTAACAAGTCAACTTTTCACCCAGTCATGTCCTCACAGTTTTTCTCAGTACATAAAGTATAATTGGTGTCGCAATGAAGGTATTGACTCTTTCAGTGAAAGGCTACTGTGTTCTTTTGTGTAAAAATACACACAAAGAGATCAGTGATGGAAGAAGTATTCTTACTTGAGTAAAAGCGCAGATACAGGATCAAGAATTTAAGTAAAACTATCAGATTCAATTTATACTTATACTACTTATACTTGATGAAAAAACTACTTATGAAAGTATTGACTGTAAAATGTACTTCATAAGTAAAAAGTAAAAGTATTTTTTAATGTTGCATAGTAAACCAGGACTCTCTCTAAACCAGGACAAAAGCAGGACTAAACCAGGATTGTAAACCAGGATTGAACCAGGTCTAAATCAGGACTAAACCAGGTCTAATCTGGGACTAAACCAGTTCAAAGTAGAGCGGTCACTTTGAAAATAAAATAGTATAGTGTAGTGGAGTAGAAAGTACAGATACAGGCTCTGAAATGTAGTA
>OMNZ01047430.1:14081-55395 GCA_900303255.1 Lesueurigobius sanzi | reverse complement strand
TGAGTGAAATGATCTGAGGATCGCTAATTTTACACATTTTAATTGATCCGCTCTAGCCTTTTTAACATTTGAAGACTATTTTCAGTGTGATTATGTGATGAATGAATGGTTCTGACTCATGGCTGTGAAGTCTGAAACTTCTAAACTTCTGTCAGAACTCGTGCCTCTTGTTTTAGTTATTAATCCACTTGAAATATAGTGAGAAATGCGCTGCGCTAAATCACACTATTGAATGCACTGACACACAGCATCTGTCCATCAGCTGCAGGTGACCCAAGTCCATGAATATGAGGCGGATTGTCAAAAAATAAAAACTGTTTGAGAAGAGGGGAACCTTTTTCAAGACTCTACACCAGGGGTGTCAAACATACGGCCCGCGGGCCACATCCGGCCAGTGAGATGATTTCATCCGGCCCGCGGCTGGTTGGCCATAAATTTCAACATGTAAAAAAAAAGGTAAGTCTCAAGCCCATTCCTGTCCGTAGTTATGAATGTTTAAAGAGGCACTAAACCCCAAATCAACTTTTTTTAGCTGAGAATCTGTTAAAGTTGGTGTCTCATAGAGCTGGCTACAGGTCCTTGTCACTATTTTGACATGTTAGTGCATATTAGTAGAAATCTTAATTTTGTGCTAAAAAACGTCAGTGTTGCTCCCTCTTGATTTTGAACAATATTGGCTTTGTCGGGGACCTGGCTCGAGGTCCTTTTCCAGCGCGGACTGGCTTCCTGTCGAGTTTAGAATCAAGTTTAAAATTCTTCTTCTCACTTACAAGGCCATGAATGGTTTGGCTCCAACTTATCTCCGAGAGGCCATTGTGCCATATCAGCCAATCAGAGCACTTCGCTCCCAAAACTCAGAGCTGCTAGTGATCCCTCGCATCTTTAAAAGCACAGTAGGAAGTAGAGCTTTCAGCTACCGGGCTCCTGTTTTATGGAACCAACTTCCATCTTACGTCAAAGAGTTGACACTGTCTCCACTTTTAAGACCAGGCTCAAAACATTCCTCTTTGAGATGGCCTATGGTCAGGTCAGCTAAGACCGACAGCAAATGTACCGTCTAAACATGGCTCAGTAACCTCAACGCTCACAATGGCTGCAAATATGGATTGCTGCCACATACTGTAGTCACGATCATAATTGTTTTACTTGAACTACACTTGGTTAACAGAGATTTGATGTCTGAAACCAAAATGAGAACACTGTTTTTGCTGCTTGTCCTTGTTGTTGTTGTCACCATCACCTCCAAGTTCATACAGAATTAGGGCTGGCGACACCTTCGTTTTTATATATCATATAAAAAGTATATAATTTAATTTAATGGATGTGTGACTGATAGTCATTGGCAGTGATCGGTATTTGCAGTTATCAGTGGTTTTGATCATTGTTTGATGTTTGAGACTGATTTGTTTGATTGACATTTTGTATTTTTATTTTTGTTTTTATTACCCATTTAAATGTGTATTTAAATGTGTATGTGATGTGTTTTTCCTCATTATGTTCAGCGCTTTGAGACTCGCTGTGTGTGTGTGAAAGGCGCTCTACGAATAAATGATTGATTGATTGGTTTACAATACCTCGACCTGCCATCGTACGTGAATTTCGGCCCACGACCCAAAATGATTTTGACACCCCTGCTCTACACAGTTCATACAGTCATCATTTTCTCTGTATAAACTCTTGCAAACCATTATCACAGTTTAGACCAGGGAGAGACGAGAGAGAGCCCCCGAGTCCAACAGCGCAGAGTAGAGGGGCGGAGCTTAAACAGCATAAAGAGAGGTCAGGTATCTATCGTTTAAGCAAATAAGCATACTTGTTTTGATTCAACTAACCAACAAAAAAATTACATAAATAAGAGATATTTAAGCTAATTTATTGATACTGAAAAAACGTGTGATCTTAAGTAAAGATTTAGATGATACAAACAACATATTTGAATGAAATATTAGACTTTCAAACGGTATTGCCCTGTCAGTCACTCTCTGTTTCTCAGCGAGATAAGGGAACCAGTTCAATTCTCTGTAATTCCCGACTGAATCAATCCAAATCAATCATAACCATTTAACTAAATTGAGTCAGGCTTTACTGAAATCTAATCAGTTGATTTCACATACAGAGCTGCACAAAGGCCTTAGACAGTTAATTAAAAAAACACAGAACTTGCAACAAAAGTACGGTACTATTCGCAGTTAACAGCAGTGTGATACCGCACCAAAGTATTTGCATGGCTCCGTGTGACCGTTTAAAAATGGATTGACCAGCCATATTGTCTTACTCAAAGTGATTTTTCATTTCTAAATACTAGTCAATTTATTTAAATGGACTAAACTGACCATAAATAGACAAAACTGTTATAACGTCAAGTGTTTTATACCTATTTTGTGGTAGAGCTCTGGCAGCTGCACCTCCACTTTGTCCCTCTGGAAGTAGTGGTACTCGGCCTGCTCACACACTGGTGGGATCAGGTTGAACTGCCGCGCCACTGAGTACGCCTCCTGTTGTCGGAGAGAAGTAAAAAAAAAAAAAGAAAAAAATCCCAAAATGTCACCCCACTTATTTGCAGTCGCGGCTGAGAGGGCTTTCATTGTGAGAGAAGAGCATTCACCATGATTTCCATGGCACTCCAGCGCGAGGTGCCCCAGTACATGGCCATACCCTGGTTTATTACGAATGTCATTGCACGTACAATCTCTGCAGGTGGAAAAAACAGAAAAGCACAATGACATGAGAAATGGTTTTAAAACAGTCGACTCAGCATAAATAAATATATATATATATATACTTACCCTCCATGGGACTATTAACATCATTTCTGTTGGCAAATACAATATCTACATAGTCTAGTTGAAGTCGAGACAAAGATCCTCGTAAACCTGCAGTTAAAATAGAGAAGAGTGTCAAAATAAAAATATATGGATTACTATAGGTCTGTTTTAGGCTGTGTGAGTCACCCAATATTGTGAAAACGGTAACTTGCTATTATATACAGGTACACAGCCCAATTTACGTACAGTAGTTTAAATCAGTATGCATTTGCAGCAATATTATAAATATTCTAGTACACCGTAGGGAAAGATTCTTCAGTCGTCATCTGTACTCTGTAGTTGGAGTGTAGGACGTTTCGCTCTTTACTCAAAAAGCTTTGTCAGCAAATGAGGGACTTGGCACGATCGTGGGTCTCTTAAGTCCAAAGTGCCACTGTGCCAAGTCCCTCATTTGCTGACAAAGCCTTTTGAGTAAAGAGCGAAACGTCCTACACTCCAACTACAGAGTACAGACTGACGAATCTTTGCCTACGATGGACAACTCCTGTGCGACTGAGAACCTACACAGACGTATTCTAGTCCACCGTTTCTCAAACTGTCGTATGAGACTGCTGGTGGTACCACAGGGAGGTTCTGCAGCTCTAGTCTTAATTTAGTCCGTTTTATGGATGATTTTGTATGTTTCTGGGTTTGTCCTGGTACTTAGAAATCCAAATAATGACAGGTTTGAGAAACACTGACTGTACTAGTAATAATAATAATAATAATAAGCAGTATTCACCTCAAAATCTTAAGATATACTTTTTTTTATTTTGAGCATTCTGAATCTCTGCAACACGTATTTCACATCAATTTGGACCATGGAATCAGTGTTTTCACAATCGCTCATACGTCTTAGCTACAAATCAAAATAATGTCCAGCAGCCGGAAAGAAAATGGGTCTGAAGTGAAGCCAGCCTTGTAACCGTTTAAACTGCCCTTCCTTCAGTTATTATGCAATGGCTTTCCATCAAAAGACTCGTGGCAATAACAGTCAGACGGCCAATTCAAGCCCTTACAAAATGCCCAGCCCAAGGCCATCCATTTCTTCTTAAACCGAATGGGAAGATGAGTGTACACAAAGCCAGCAGCCTCTTAACCGTCTCAACTGCAGTCCTTTGGCTAGACACTGATTCAATGGGCAGGAAAAGACCAGGCTCCTCATCTGACCTCTTGTCTTTTAAGTTCAGATCTCGCAAACCTATGATGGCTCTATTTTAAGATTTATTGGCCGGCAGGTTTTATTTGACCGGACGGTACAGTGTGAAAGGGGATGAGCATCAGCAGACTTTTATCTCACATGGTAAAGGCTGTTAGTGTCCAGCGTACGCATGAGCTGCATCCTCTTTGAAGTACACATCCTGGACGACTTCAAGTCATCAGCTGACTACAGTTAGCTACACAAAAATGGCTTGAGATAACCTTGGCAAAATATGTGGGCATGACTCTGTGTGTATGAGGATATACTTGTGGGGTTGGGGGGTTGGGTGGGTGAAGGGGAATGATTCTTTGTGTATATGAGGATATACTTGTGGGGTCGGGGGGTTGGGTGGGTGAAGGGGAATGATTCTTTGTGTATATGAGGATATACTTGTGCGGTCGGGGGGTTGGGTGAAGGGGAATGATTCTTTGTGTATATGAGGATATACTTGTGGAGATCGGGGGGTTGGGTGGGTGAAGGGGAATGATTCTTTGTGTATATGAGGATATACTTGGGGATCGGGGGGTTGAGTGGGCGAAGGGGAATGATTCTTTGTGTATATGAGGATATACTTGGGGATCGGGGGGTTGAGTGGGCGAAGGGGAATGATTCTTTGTGTATATGAGGATATACTTGTGGGGATCGGGGGGTTGAGTGGGCAAAGGGGGATGATTCTTTGTGTATATGAGGACATGCTGTACTTGTGGAGATCGGGGGTTGGGTGGTGAAGGGGAATCACTCTTTGCGTATATGAATGAATACTTGTAGTGATCTAGGAGTTGGATGGGCAAAGGGGAATGATTCTTTGTGTATGGATGGATACTTGTGGGGATCGGGGGTTGGAGGGGCGAAGGGAAATGATTCTTTGTGTATATGGGTGAATACATGTGGAGGTTGGGTGGGTGAAGGGTATGATTCTTTGTGCATATCGGTAGATACATGTGGGGGTCAGGGATTTTGTTGGGTGAAGGGGATTGGTTCCAAGTCGTAAGGCACTTTGTGTTACATTCTTGTATGAAAAGCGACTTTAAAGTAAAATTTAAAAAAAAGACATCGTTTGATTGAAAGTTTGTTGATTTGGCCCAGTTTAGCCAAGGAATTATAACCTTAAAAATCCTTGAATACAGTTTGATTTGGCCCACATTAGTCAGATAACTAACGTAAAGCTAAACAGTTAAAGTTTTCAAGCCTCATATATTCCTTTTATTATGTAGCTGTCTGAGCTGAAATCATATATACAATTATTTTATCATTGGGTCTATACTGTTTGCCACACAATATCACTAAATAATGATACAAAATACTTTTTATGGAGACATAAGGTTTCACACCACACACAACAGCTGCAGGCCCATTTTATTGCTCTCAATCAAACTTGTTTTCAAACGTTTATAATTAGGTCTGAGGTAAATTCCATTCAGTGCTCATAATGCGCAATCCATATACGCCCAAGGGTAGATTTTTTACGGAGAAAAACCTTATATTACATCGTCAGTATCAGACTTCAACACTAACACTAGGAATACATTTCTATAGCCACTGTATTTTCTGCGGCTTTAATAACAACACAATGCAACAATAGTACCTGCGCGCCTCCTGTGAAAGAGCGATCAATCTCTACCTTCAATAATGTGCTTTCTAGACAGGCCCCTCTCAGTCTCTGCTCTGTGGATGAGACGCAGCACCATAAACATTACTGAGGTGATAAAAGTATACATGGAAACATGGGGGCTACAACTGCGAGAGTATACTCACTGGCCCCCCCAGTATATCTTCGTGGTGATGACGAAACTTGACCGTCTGCAAAAGTCACAAATCAACCGGGTTACATGTTCAAACAAAATGACTATAATGGTTTTCAAGTGTGAATAGCACATGTATGTGGTTAAATTAGCCACATTACCTCCATCCCTTCTTCTTGATAATGTTTCCTAAAGTGATTTCCGCTCTGTGAAGAAGAAAGATTTACATATGAGCTGCAAATGCTTTTTTTTTTGTCTTTTACGGTTCTTGTTTGTGTGTGTTTTGCTTTTTTGTTGCATGATTTTAGTTCATTTTAGCACCTTCCCTATTGTTCCCATGACAACCTGCCCCCTTATCGCTGGCCTTACCAATCAAAGCTAATGAGGCACACCTGCGTAACAGTTTTTAAGCTCTCACTTCAATTTTATTTTTACATTGTTTGGCCACAACACAATTTCCAAAAGCTACCACAAACTTCGACCTGTGACATACACTACAACGTTGTATGTGCGTTCCCATATTTTTTATTCTAAGCAGCGAAGAAAATGGGGGTGTTGTTTATTTGAGTTAAGGCAGTGGTTCTTCAGACGGTATGTGTCTGGTGGCGAGTTAAAAATAGTTTCTGTGCAGAAGGAGAAGGGAGAAGCCAAAGTTTTAATTGGATGCTGGGGAAAGTGAGGCTGACCTCCCTGACGCGTACACCTCCGCTGTGTCGAACAGATTCACCCCATTCTCGTACGCGATGGTCATCAGGTTCTCCGCCATCTGAGCACAAAAGAACAAAACAAAATCCTATTAATCCAAAGGCATTTAAGAGAGAGAGAGAGAGAAGTAAGCATGTACGAAATACAGTTAAACCGATCAGGAAAAAAACATTGTGACCACTCCTGGGCTTAAATGCAATCACATGGGCAACAATCATGCACTAAGACACCACAGGAGCATGGCATGAGTGCAATTCATGGTTAAAATTGCAATGCAATGTCCCCTGACCTTTTGACAAATTCTGATTCCTGCAAACCAGGAACAGATAGAGATGCTTTGGCCATGTCCTGACTCAGCATTCTCTCACACCCTGAAACCATTTTCAATATATCTCAAACATCAACTATGAGGACAAAGGTTCACTTTTTTATATTGTGGGGTAACAGCCACGGATTTTACCCCAGAATGGCTTTGAATGTTTCCGTGTCCATGATCAAGACACTTCACCCACCTTGCCTATGTTCATCAGTCTGCCCTAGCCAGGGCAGCTGTGATGGCACAATGGCACAGCAAGAAGGCCTCTGGTTCAATCCTCAACTGTGTGGTTTCTTCTGGGTGCTTTGATTTCACCTACCATTAAAAACATATACAATAGGCTCCCCTCTGAGAGATTATTAAATCACAGTGGGACTTTCCTAGATAAATACATATATTTTAAAATGTATCTTAAAATGGTAAATAATGAATGAAATTGTAAAGCGTTTGGAACAGCTCTTTATTGCTCCAAGTTGTCAAAATGCTTGCCTGATCAGCCTTTATCACATACAGATTATTTGTGCACTTACTATAGATTGAAGTACTTACCTCATCTGAGATTTGTGAACCAAATGTCACCCAAGTTCCTAGATAAGACAGAAGGAATTTGTGCAAGAGAGGTGTCAGGAATACAAAAATCTACCACCTATTGTACAGTTTGTAATCAAATGTAGTTACCTAATCCCAGACAGGAAACTCGTAGACCTGACTTCCCCAGGTTCCTGTGGAAGAGAATGTGCAAAATAATCATTATTTTGATAATGCTTTAAAGTTGTCCTTGTTGCTACAAGTCCTTATCTTTATCTTGCAAGCTCCCTCCTACTCTGCTCTGTAAAACCTGCCAGTGGTTAAACAACTGCCTCCAATTATTTCTGAGCAATTGACCTTTTATTCTTGCTGCGTAAACAGTTGAGCCTGATACGGTTTGTTCAGGGGAAACACCTAGAGGCTATACCGGAGACTGGGGTGGGAGACTCCACTTCTGAGCCAAACTCATGTGTAAACTTAAGGGGGGTATAGTTAATTGTCCCCGATGCCACGTGTGATTTCGAGGACAGCTGAATTATGGAGGTGGGGTTGAGGGACACGCCGAGCTCACACACAGTCGAGATGGGGCCCCTGTCTAATTAACCCAAGAGCCTGCTGGATCTAAACAGCATCTCCTACCATCCCCTGTGCGCTCGCTGCCTGTCTGCCTCTGCCACAAATAGCCAAATGCACAAAGACAGACTGTCAAAGCATTTAGACGCAGCCCAATGATTCCTGCTTTTATTTGCGCCTGTCTATTTTTAATGCCTGACCTTACGCTATTTATAGATTCCTGCATATGTAAGCGTTTGTGTCCCACTGGGCCGAGGCTGTTTAGTGTAGGATTGTGAGGTTTTTTTTTCCCCCCCGCGTGTGTGCTTGTGTAGGTGTGAAGCAGAGATTGTTTGTGCCGGCGTTACATTAAAAAGGCAGTGGAAATAGCGCACAGGTGAAAGGGGTCAGCAGCGTTACACAGGGAAAAGTGTTTGATGCCGAGTAGTCCTTCTATGGTGCGGAGCCACTCATCCTCCAGTGACGGCACCAAGATCCTGACTTTGAACGCTGGCAGGAAAAAATAATACAATGAACAAAGGGTAAGGCTTCGGGAGTGTTTTTGAATCTACTGTGTGAATATCTCATTTAAATTCTTAACTGTCAGCTCTTTGACACCTATTAAAGTGGATTTTTTTTTGCCTCAGATCTCAAATGGAAAGATTTTGCAAAAAGGCTTTGACAACCTTGCACTAATTAAGTATATAACAAATGGTGAAGGTACTTTAAAATACTATTAAAATATATTTACAGCTGTACGGTGATATAAACACTATAAAACATTTACACAAACGTAACTTTTATTGAGGAATCCTCTTGCTGTCGACTGATTAGAGTTAACCCTGAAGATTAACGTCATTTTTATCTTTTGTTGTTGTGCCACATTTCAAACTTAAGTGTAAAGAACAGTTTATCATCGTTCACTCTTAGACAGGGCTTAACAGCAGTCTCAAAATAAAACTGGCATGCCAATGCTTTTGGAGCCTATTTTTACTTTATTCAAGCCAGTCACCCAAAAATAATGCTCCTATTGTGCCTTTTCACAAACCAAAGAAATGATATTATGAAGACAGTATGTCCTCCAGGCTGTTGAAATGAGCCCTGTAAGACAATATGTAAATAATGTTTAATTTATTACAAAGCTGCGATCCATGGTTTACCACCTCTGTCCCCCCGTGTGCTGTTTTCACTTTCATTTACAGTCATGAAAACAGAAATGTGTGACAGACACCTCACTCTGAGTCAACTGTAGTGGTAGCCACCACAAATGTTGCCACACACACTGAACTGAGAGAGCTAAAAGCCATAGAGTCTAATGCTTGGACAGCTGGTAACTTTGGTGTTATTGCAATAGAAAGCAGCGGTGTTTTGTGGTGAGTTTGACGACGACTGCTGCAATTGTGTCATGTTGAGTTTGTGGGCAGTTGTGATTGTTTGTGCCTGACCGCTCCTCCCTCTCAGCTCTGCAGTGCTGCAGTAAACCACTATCAGTCTGAACACATGCCTCTCCTTCTCTGTCTCCCACATGAACCACTGCCGCTATGTTATACTTTAGACACAAAAAGGTTTGGCCCAAAGAGTCCAGAGATGAGAGCCTTCAATGATCTTGTGGATGGCTTTACAACAGATTCACGCTTGATGAGAATGACACTGGAGCACAGGCACAAATCTACATAGCCCATGCATGAATGCACACATGAGCAGAGCACACAAACACAGATGCTTCTCTGGACCCTCCATAAGTAGGACTACCCCTGTTTTCTTCTCTATTTTTTCTCTGTCATAAATCACAAAGTCCACACAAGGTGATTACTGTGGCTGTCTTATTCATTATTAATGGGGCAGAGAATGAAGGCACACAGGTGCTCTGTCATGGTGTAGTCAGCATTTTAACCTGTGCTGACATTTACACTTCGTTTTCACTTGAGACAGAAGACTCTTTATACAGATGGTGAGCTGCAAACCATGGATTTTTTTCAGCTTTCACAAAATGCCACACACATGCTGAGCAGGCTTTTCCCCAGAGACCAGCTCACTGAGATATTAATAACACTGTACACACAGGGTGTGTGTTAGTGCCACATTCACAGAATAAAACTGTGAGAATATATGTGGTACTATGTACATGCTGCTGTAAAGAGGCGTGTGGTCAGTTTCTCTCTTGCCGTCTTTAACACAATATCTGTTACTAGAATAATCCACAATCGCACAGTAAATCACACAGAACAATATATAATATTTTCTATTTTATCTGAGCCAGTCGTTTAGAGTTTGAGTGGGTGGAAATCAGATAATGCTAATGACATAATTTTATTTCTAGTCTAATGACCCAGAGTCGCCTCAAAGAGCTTTACAGATCACTGAACTCTTACGTTTAATTTACTACGTACTATGATCAAAAATAAGTTGATAACAATTTTACTCTAATGTATTCATTTTTAAAATAATATTTAGTCCATTACATAGGAGAGCAAACAGTCACAACTCCTGGTTAATCCACACAAACGCATGTTATATGCACTGTCAGGAAGCCTTACCATTATTATCTAGAACTTATTTACTGCTCGCTGTGAGTTGGGTTTATAGGACCTGCTTGAAATTCAAAATCCTTCAACAAACACTTGAGTTTTAGATTATTTTTCTTTTCACGTAAACACCAGCCAGAGTCTCCTGTGACGTAGGTGCGCTGGCAAAGAGACTCGAAGACACAACGCTCCACTTCTCACATCTGAATCAGGCTAAACAAGGTGCCATGTACTGCAATGATTTTCATTTGTTATATTACAATACTAAAGAAACTGGGACTGCCCTAATTATAAAGTACCCATGCTGTGAGCTGAGATATACTCACACAGACACACAAACCCAGCTGCCTCTCTGTCACAATGGGTCTGTGCTTTTCACAAAGGTAGGCAAGACTTTCATTATATTTCACTAGTATTCACTAGTATCATGGATAAAACATGGCTAAACCATCCCACTATATCGGTCTGGAGGGACCAATTTAACCAAAATGTAAGGCGAAACACTGCAGGCAAAGGTACATTTTGCAGACAGTTTGCAGTCTTTAACATACAGTATAAACTTTGTCCTTGCTTCAAGATTTGCTAAATTGCTCTATTGCCTTGCTGTTTCGCAACACTTTGAGACTTGGCTGTAATTCAATAAAACAAGGCGTGATTGATCCGATCAGTCTTTCCTCTTCCCAAACAATTTAAACCAGACTCTTTCCATATTTATTTTACTGCTCTAATGTTACTTGCTTTGGCCAGGTTATCGAAGTTGTTAAAGACATGCATAGTCACAATATTAAGTAACAAAAAACAAAACAAAACGGATATTTGTGACATTTTTATGCAAAGTCAATTTGCTTTTGAGAAACACATTAACTTATTTTAACACTGCAGAGGTTTTGACCCATATGTATATGATAAATGGGAGTTATTTTGGCTGTTCTTTGGGTCACTATACAGGTACAGCGCTAGACTCCTACGCTCTGAGCTGCTGCCTTCTTCAGACATCGCACTCGTAGGAAGGGGATGCTACAGAGTCACGTAAAGACTCATTTACTACATGTTTTATACTTGGGAGGATATTCATCGCTGTTT
Source organism: Lesueurigobius sanzi (assembly GCA_900303255.1). NCBI lineage: Eukaryota > Metazoa > Chordata > Actinopteri > Gobiiformes > Gobiidae > Lesueurigobius > Lesueurigobius sanzi. The sequence goes on along the minus strand of OMNZ01047430.1, from coordinate 43,939 downwards.
GTGCTAATATTATCCACCATTTGTCACTAGTACAGCCGTTTGTGGGGCAGTGTAGTGGTGTGTGTGACCTCTACAGGCGCTAACCATGAAAAGTTAACACAGTGTTACTTTAACTTTATGCACATTTTTCTTTTTTTACACCTTTCTGATGATTTGAACATGTTTTTCTTGATTATATTGAGATGCAGCGAACATTTTTGTCATCACCCCCCCTTCGTTATTCCTAATCTCTGTGCCCTCTGTCAGCGTGTCCATTTTGATGGAGATGCCAGTTTGTGTGTACACTGCTGATGATAAGTTTGTGCTGATCATGGTGCCATCACACCCAGCTATTCTCCGACATGAGCTGACAAAACGTGAGCCTCGTCACATCACACATCGCAGCCGTCGCTTCTCATTTGGCGAGCATCAACGAAAATGACTTTCTGTGCTAATATATGCGGCACTTCAACCTCATACTATAGCGTACATAGTGTGCGATCTCCATGTGTCACATGCGCAGCCGGTCTGTGACTGGATTTTATTGCATGAGCAGAAGCTTAGTCTAAGTGACTCCACGCAGCTTAAGTAAAATGCATGTGATGAAGTCGAAATGGGAAATTATATGGGTTTTCATGGATGCACAGTAGGGATGCGCTGATCCTATAGACCGCTAATAGAGATGGACGTAGCCCACATCACTTTCCCCATTGCGTTCAGCGCGGGCTAATGAAGCCGATTCATGCTAGCAATTGAACCACCGCCATTTTCCTTTTTTGGAAACAATTCCATATTTGGTATGTGCCGCACGTTCTCATTAGCCTGGGAATAGCAGGCTGCTCGCGCTCGAATTTCAATTCGAACTGCGAGACAGCCTGGAAAGGAGGACTGAAATCTTCGCATGAATCTGGGGACCAATCACAGCACGGGGTGGAACGACAAGCCGATGACGCGTAAAAAACGTGGAAGTTGTAGTTGCCGCAGCAGACGCGAAGCTATATCTTTCGATCAAGCGTTAGATTGTGTTCTAAACACATTAAATCGAAAATGTATATTAAAAGAAGAACAGCGTTTGGCTTTACAATGTTTTATTACGAAGAAAGATGTTCTAGCCTTGCTTCCGACAGGATTCTTCTTTTTCACTCCTCGTCGACTTTCTGTCGCTCAACATACGTCATCGGGACTCGATTGGCTGTGGACATTCGTTGCAGCCAATAAACGGATAAGGACAATAGTTAACCACACCTCCCGTACGAGAAAATGAACGGTTGTTTCCCAGACTAAATATTCACTTGTGATATTTAGTCTGACGCTAGCCGCAACCGCAGAGCCAATGAGGAGTGAGGTTCTTGAAGGTGCCCGCCCTTCACTTGGCACACGGGGTGCACCCACGGACGGCAGCAAGGGCAGGCTGTCAATCAAACCAGGCCCGCAGCCAACCTCCATGAAAGAAGGCACCTGATTGGCCAGTTACTTTTGTTAAAGAGGGCCTAAACGGGCGTGGCCAGAGCCTTACTCCTCCCACACCAAAAATTTGAAATCTGCCATGAAAGAGGCGTGTTCGCTAATCCAACTCCAACTGGCTACAGGGATGGAGGGGAGGAGCCACAGTGATACCACAGCGTTAGAGAGGATGATGAGGGGGAGGAGCCACAGTGATACCACAGCGTTAGAGAGGATGATGAGGGGGAGGAGCCACAGTGATACCACAGCGTTAGAGAGGATGATGAGGCGTGGCAGAGCTGATGACGTAAACTTCTACCCACTCACCCACTCTGCCTTCTCAAATGGAATAGATACACATTACAAGTTCAACCTCTAGAGGGCGTTAGCCACTCGGTTTTAGGCATGAAGGACACTTTTGAGCAGGTTTGCACTAAAATGTCAAAATATTAACTGGAACATGTAGATAATACTATTACACACCCATTTACACAGTGTATCAGCAAAAAAAAAGTTAGTTTGGTGTTTAGTTGTTCTTTAATATCTTAAATAATGTTGAAGATATCAAAAGACAGACAACAGGACGGTGTAGTGTGTGGTAAGACTAGCACTTGAGGGCCATATTAACAACACTGTTTCCAATAATTAGTTAAAGAGGGGCCAAAACGTTTACATGTAAGTCTATGGGCACTTCTGGCTTCCGGAAACAATCCCTGTATGCTAGCAGGCTTCGACCAGAGCTAGCCAAGTAGCTCTCCATCAATATTATACACTCTATGGCTGATCCACTAGTGGTATCGGATATCGGAGCCGATAGAGTAAAATTACATCAGTATCGAATTCCAAATATCCGATACTGAACCGATACTTTCACAAACTTCATTTAAGTGAACATGGACATGCTGTATGTCATTTGAAAGCTCTTAATCTATAGTAATTTCATTAGTTTTACACTGAACAATAGCAATATTGATTGTCACGCAAAATACTGCAGTTAGCAGCAGTATGCTAAGGCTAGCTTCAACCAGTCAGGGCTGCGACAGAAGCTATGACTGAGTCACACCTAAAGTAGTGAAATAGGCTCATGTTGGCTACTAGTGGTCGCATTTTATTTTGAGAAATGTGGTCACAGAATTACTGATAAAACATATTTATAATGTAGGCTATGGAGCATCACAGTCCCGCCCATCTCCGCTGCTGCCGGAAGTAAAAATCCCATTCAAAAATTGCATAGACTTTTCGAAAAAAAGTATGAAATGTTCAAAAGAATGATAGAAGCTAATCAGCTACGTGGAGACTTATGGGCATGAAACACACAATAATAAAATTAAAGTTGCATCCAAAACGTTATAAAAGTTATAAAAGCGTTTCGCTGTGTTTTCAAGTATTTGGTATTTTCTTGCTTGTAAAATATCCGTGCTATGGCTAGCAGTTAGCATCTATGCAGATTTTGAATGAGATTTTTACTTCCTGGAACCAGAAAGAGCCCGGATGAGGGCGGGACTGTGGACCTCCATTAATGATCAGATCACTGTATGTTGGAAGCCCCCCCCCCCCTTGCAGTCTCAACCATTGTCTTTTTATAATTGGTCAACAGGGAGTTTGGATACATCAATAGTGATCCACGTGAGGGCTAAAATATTAAGGATGTCCTATTTTCCTGAGCAAAGGTGTCTAGTGTTGGCAAAAGAGCAAACTTTTAGAAGCATCTTTATGGCTGCTGTCCTTGGAAATGGTGAAAGTCTCCAAAACACATACCGAAATGTTCTTCACAATAAAAGCTTTGGGGTTGTGATTTCTGGGAGCACATTCCATACTGTGTTAAATGTTCAGGACCTGACAGATAACGGAGTAGTTGTTCCAAAGCGCTTTCTCATCTCTTCTTTAAAAAAAATAAAAAATAACAAATTAGTCTAGGTATGCAGCTTCATTTGGTACTTCTGTGGAATTTCAACTTACTTATTTCAACATTTGATCCCGAACCTTTCATGTGTGTTGAAATAAAGCAGTGTTTGCCAAAAAAAGTCCAGATCAACCACCAACAGGGATAACACACCTGACCTGCTTCCTGGTTGGCGTTTGGTGGAAAAAGAGTCTGGTTGCCATGGGAACTGAGTGACAGATATTCAGCGTGAGTGACATTTGCCCCTCCAAGTGTCCCGAAAATAGACCAGTAATTATTGTTTTCAAAGTCGGTCAGTGAACAGAGCTTTGCTTTTATTTAATCTAAAAATGATATAGAAGCGGATTATTAGTCTTTTTTGGCTGAATTAATTATTAGGTTTCAAGTTTGTTTGCCAGAGAAGTAGGCCTATAGAGGTTGGCGAAAAATGTTGAACGTTACTGTCGAACATACAGAAAAGTGAAAAGAGTTAGTTACCAGTTCGCTTCTAACATACTACGGTGTACAAATGCTTTTATGGGAAACTTCACTTGATTCTTGCTTGAATTGTGCGTATTTGACAGTATGGATGACTTCGCTTACCATCACAGCGGCCTCTATGATGCTCCGGGATTTAATGTTTTTTAAGGTGACTGGTAGGTTTTCACTGCTTTGCTGTGGAGATTATTCCATCAGCACAGAAAACCTACCAGAAAACCCTCCAAAATGTATCCTGGAGTGTCATCGAGGCAGCTGTGATGGAAAGTGAAGGCACCATGCTTTCCATCCGTACACTAAAGTTCCACAATGCACTTTTAAACATTAATTTAACATGTAACATTAATTGAAAATGCCCATTGGATTTCCAAGAAGGTTACTGAGTGGGCGGGCGCTAGTGTCTCAAGTAGTAGTCAAGATTATTAAGGGGAGTATAAATGGATTACCGCGTCCAAATCCTAGTTAATAGGAGACTGATGGAGATTTAAAAAATGATAAATAATCACCTTGGTGTTCAGTAGGGCTGCACAAGATATAATTGAATAATAGTTTTTGCAATATTAGGTTGCCAAATTAATGAGTTGACTGAGATATACTAGGCCACTAGCCTTACCAACTAATGGCTTAGCTGGTAAGGCTCCTGTACACATACACCAGAGACTTTTCTGGCCTCAACATTATAGGTTCTGGATACAACAGTTTGCTGAATGTCTCTCCTTGCTGTCATTTTGTGTTGTCGTTATGGTGCAGCTCTTGCCTTGTTTTGTCAAATGTCTTATTTATTTAATTAGCAGCACAACATTTCCATAATCATGATGCGAGTCGAAGGGTAAGCCTAGCCTAGAGTGCTTTGTGAAAGTGAATGACTCTGAACCCTGTGCGCACTGAAAGCGGGACAGAGAGCGGGACAGAGAGCGGGACAGAGAGCGGGACAGAGAGCGGGACATGGGGCGACAGCAGGAGTCTACGGCAGTGTTAACAGGCAGCAGATGCTCTGGTGTGTGACCTGTCAGAGAGTGATGAATCCTCAGGTTAATGGCACAGCATGGGACACCAGAAACATGTCGTCAAACAGCCACACTGTGTCCCCTAAGCCAATTAACCCCACAGGAGAAAGCTGACATTTTTATCCAATCAGTGAACCCAAATAAATCAGAGGGCTACAAAATCAGAGTAACAAATATGATATGGCCCTTCAATCACAAAGGCCTTTACTTGGACTTAAAGTGTTTCACATTTTGATTGCTTCTGGATTGATGCTGTCTAGCTATAGCAGTTTGAAGTTTACTGAATATTGACTACATACCATTGAACTGAGCTTCAGGAATGCATTTGACTCAGTGATAGCTAGATCTGTAGAGTAGGACGTGTCATGTGGAGCAGATGGGGTGCTGCTTGTTCCTGACCACAGTTTGACAGTGACACAAGTGCAAATGTGTGTAAATGTGTGACTGTGGATTCTGTTGTGATCATCCTCATGACAGAGCAGACTGATGAGCTGCAGCACAGCACTGATTGGGAAGAACGACAGACAAAAACTAAAGGCAATGCTCTGGGTGTTGCCACTGGCAACTGCAGCTGGCCATATGCTGGGTAGACTTATTGAGCTGCAGCCTTTTCTATTAGTGACACTTGGCTGTGACAGCGGCAGTGGAAGCAGCTTAGTGCAGCACAGTCACAAGTACATGGTGTGTGCAATTAATGTAGAAACTGGGTTTGCCTTGTGGCTCCTTCCTTTTTTTTAAACTCATAAAACTGAGTCAAGATCTCAATCAACATGATTCACTAGAGGCCTAAGTGTCCTCAGAGATAATGCTATTTTAGATTTCAAAGAACACGTTTGAAGGGTTTGCTGGTGACCATTAAGCATGTACAGAATTGTATGGTCTGTAAAAATGTCAACATGAATTGAATTGATTCATCTTTTTTTTTATTACACTCAGACTTTGTTCAACAGGTCAGCCCAGAGCGAAAGGGGCCAAAGAACAGAGACAGACACTCAGCAAACCATCAGAGCCGGGACCCGACGCAGAGGACTGTGCAACAATCATCAGACCAGATCAGATCGGCTACAATCAAACTACATTAGAACTCGCCAGAACATTTTGTCCTGTGACATTACTGACTAGTTTGCACTTCTTCTTGGGAGTTCTTAATTCATCATAATATTCTCTTGTGGAAATGAAATGTAAAGAGTGACTGGAGCAAAGCCTTCATTGCAGACAGGCATTGTATTAGTCTGTGGTCGAGTGCGAGAGGCCAGGGTGTATCTGCATAAACCTCATGCCTCTCAGGGCCTCTGACTGTACACACTGTACCGTTCGCTATTCCTCGTAGCAATATGGTGCTTTGCTATAGATTATATAAGCACTTTTACATCTGTCAGCGTAAGCAATTTTTAAAGTGTGGTAAAATGTCTGTGGGATTGCTGAGGTGATAATGCAGAGGTGGACGAAGTGCTTGGTTTGCCACAGGAACATGTCGAGGACTGACAGCCCTTAACTTAAACCAGTTTCCCATCGGTTCAGTGAAAAGTCATAAATTAGGACTCTGTGTCAAAGCTGATCAATGAGCCCACTGCACACATATGTTTCATGGTCATTTAGAATGAATAATTGCTGAGTAAACACCTAATATGTATGCTTTTTGTATTATTTATGCACATTTCCTAAGAAACCAAGCAAACTTCATTGCCAGGTGCAAAAATAACAATGAATGAAGTGTCTGGGAGGCTGCTTTAGTCAAGTCAAGTCATTCTGAAGATCTGCTGTGTAATCAGCTCAGTCCTCATGATACAACCATGTGCATTCGTGAACACAACATCACCTGTGACCTTGTTACTGATGCAGGATTTGCAAGTAATGATTCCTGTGTAGATTTGGACTTTAAGAGATTATCTGAGGTCAAAAGGTTGACACATTCAATCTGGGAAACAAACCATCTCAACTTCAGGCCTTTTTACTTTGTCCCGACTTAACATTAACCTTTCCCCTTTGGGTCTTTACACCCGCTAAACAAAGACACCCTTCCAAATTATAGGTATATTTTAAAATGACGCCAAGTATTCCTTCTGTCTGTCTCATCCTCTCACATTAGCTATATTAATATGTTCTCTCTCTCCATCCATAAATCAGAAAGCTCTAACCACACGGTTTCTCGTTACTAATATGCTATTTATTTAATTTATTTCATAAACCCTCTCATTCTGTTCTGTCTTTATCTCCAAAACCCAAATTGTCCCTCTGATGCACTCATTCATAATCCTATCCACAACATCTTCTCCAAGGTACATGGCTCTTCTGCCAACTACAAACAAGACAATATCAGTGATTACTAAAGCTCTCATTAAGGACAGTGAAGGCAGACAAACTGTCCACAAGAACAAAATCAAATGAAAAACTTTTTGTTACAGTTGTTTGGACTAGACTTGAGTGTTCTTGTGAAGTAGCCTATGTAAGGGTTGTCACATAACTTTCACTGCTAAAATATGAAGGCTGGGTACTGACCAGGGCTCACTCCCGTCTCTGTAGGATTTTGATCTCCGTCTACATAGTGAGGAGCAGTGGCCATGACTCAGTTGCTTTACATTACCCTGTGTCTGATTGTGCACATACTCACCTGTACTTCATGGTGGTGTGCCTCCCTATGGCTTCCTTCATGTGGGCGTGTCCCTGGGGGACCTGCCTTGATGCCTGGGCCTCTTTGATCTTCACCGAGCCCTGGGAGATGTAGTTCCCATTGCTCCCCTGTCCACTGCCTCCAGATCCTCCTCCACAGCCCCCACCTCCCCCACTTCCGCCTCCCCCTCCTCCCCCGCTGCCGCCCCCCACCCCTCCACTGCTGCCCCCTGGAGGTGGGGCAGTGCGAAGGCCACCAAGTCGGTCCTCACTCCGGCTTTTGAGGTTGTGCTCCGTGCAGGCAAATGAGACCTGCATCCTGACCCTGTTGTCCTGTCTATGTGATGTTTGAGATCTGTAATTTTGAGTCACTCAAATGTTTGTCCTGGAGTTGTCAGACAGTTTGGCCTTGTGATTGGACACAGCACTCACATCCAAAGTGGTCAGGTCAGAGATTTTGGCTGGAAGCCAATAGACAGTTTGGTAAAAAGGGCAGGCAAGTGTCCAGTCTCTAACATGGCACACACAGTGCTACCGTCTGTTCCTGTTTGCTGATGCAAAGCTGGCACTGGGCGCTGGGACTTTTCACACTTATGAGATACATGGGGGCAGCCTTCCACAAAGCATCAGGAAGCTTGTAGCTCTCAGCGGTGCTTCCAACAGATGGATTCTGGAGACGTGGAGAAGGGAAAGCCCCAAAACCTATGTGACAATATAGTGCAATAGGTTCCCCAGTCTTGAAACGTGGGCGTCAGACTCCAAATTCTTCTCTGGCTTTTATGGCTTATGACGGCAGGTCCAGTACTTGCCAGCCCGCTGTCTTCTCTTCAGCTAGTTGTGTCAGTGCTGTGTCTAAAAGCTCCAAAGTGCACTGCAGTAATGACACAACCACCTCGGTCACTGACATCCCCCCACCTCGACCACAAACGAGGAGGCATGTTGTTTGGAATACAACAAAACAGTTCACATCAACACCAGTAGAAGAAGTCTATGATGAAGCTTGATGTGAGGCAGAAATCACAGACGGAAAGCCAATGGATGCATCGCCCCAGCCTTTACGCAGCGTCAAATACAAGAAGAGAATGGAAGATGAAAGGGGAAAGCAGAGAATGCACTTAACACTCGTTACCTTCAAAAGCGCCAGGACATGTTCTCATACCGGCATCAGTGGGCAAACAGCAGGTGTAAGGGTCCCGTTATTCTCCCCACAATCTCACGGTGCACACGGCGCTTTGGAAAAAACAAAAAACGCCGGCATCCTGGCTCAGAAGAGGAGCTGCAGTAGCAAACCTCGCGTCGTCCTGAACGGCATTTTCCCGACTTTCAGCTTCATGGCATCACTTTGGTTTCTTTCCCCCTCATGCCTTTAATGTCTTTTTTTTTTCCCCCTCTCCCATATATATTCACGACACACGAGCTACGTATGTGGGGGGTTTGCGGTGCGCTGGCTTCCCCTCCCTCTGTCTCTCCCCTCACACTCTCTCTCTCTCTCTCGGTGGGGTGTGAGCACTACATTTCCATCATATTTTATCAGCAGTGTGTTTTCTTTTGTGAAACCAACCGGCAGTCATATATCACATAAAAAAATAAAAAAAAACCTGATGGATGTGTTGTAGCGTAGACGGTGTCCGTGTGGCAGAGTCTAATGTGAGCTACTGTTCCACCTGCTTCCACAAAAGCACCATGGTTTCTCCTCCACCAGAAACCCCCTGCTTACCCGTCTGTAGGCTCCACCAGAGCTACCACACCCACATGCTCAGTCTGTGGGCATTTACAGGGGGAGCACTCTCACTTCATCACAACATAGTAGTATAGCCCACAGTAATATCATACTCAAGTCTTCACATCCAATCAGTTAAAAGTGGTGCGATGAGACACTTTGAACTCCATCAGATGCTATAAATGTAGCTATAAAGTATTTTGCCTCAAGGCCAAGTGTGGGCAGTTTTTTGACCCAAGGGCCCATTAAGGAGATGGGCTTAATTTATCAAGCGCCAATGCAAATAAAACTAACAAGTTAACTGTGAGACAACATTTCATGAAAAAAGCAAATTATTAAAGGTGCATTATGTAACATTTTATGTGACACAAAAATAATATTATTGCATATTTGCCCAGTAGCCGTTTGGGTGCAGCATGGCACCTTTACCTTCTTTTCTGTAAAATGTTGAAATACTGACTCAAATAACTGTGATTTTCAAAAAAACAATTCTAACTTCATGCTGAAAATGTATTTTTCAATCATTTCCTGATTGTACTGTGAGCATTCTATTTCAGGCATATATTAACATATATTAACTTGACTTGACTGCCATAGCCTGAGAGAAAATGTCAATCACAGTGCCTCACTCGTGACTCAGGAAAGCATCCTGCAGATGCATGCAGCACACGCCTTTATCATTGTGTCTGTAATGTCTTCTCGAAGGGGGGAGAAACTGCCACCTCCACAACGGAAAAGCACAGGCAGCAAAGTGTGTCAGGCAATCAGCACTTTTTTAGAACCCATTTAGTGCAAGTTGGGACAGTAAAGTTTGCATCTGCACAGAGACAGACCAAAGAGCATGCCACGCTGTGACACTCCAAAAGAGGAGAGGACTTAATGATCTTCTGTCCTGTTAAAAGCAGCCCCTCACAGGGAGAGGAGCGAGGTCACTGCACTACTGGATCATACTATTGCTAACTATTACAAGGCAAAAGTTCAATATATGTTAATAATGTAGCCTTGTATGTGGTAGGGCCTGGGGGTTGGCAGTTACTTCTCTCACAGGTTAACTTCTAGTACAGAAAGGCATGTTTGTAGTCACAGATTAATGATGACATCAAGGACAAGTTCACTGGAGGGCAGATCTAAGAACTAAATGACAATTATTTACAGAAGACTCCTTAAAGATACCCCCTCAAATAGTATTTGGAATCAATCAAAAGTAGAATACCCTCAAATGTCCTACCTCCATATTATGCTTTAACCTCTTAAGCCCTATAAACCCCAATAATGGCTCTGCACTGGTATAGCTGTCTTTTGACTTTTTAACTTGTCCTTATATGTTCTGTTTTTTTGTCTATGTTGGACCCTGAGTCCAGAATAAAGGCTTCATTCATTCATTCATTATTCATCTAATGGTGTGCAACACTTTCTAAAATAGATTCAAGGGTTGTTGTTGTTTTGTGTGTGTGTTGTTTTAAGTTTGCCCCATTGAGAGAAGGGGTAAACAATATCAAGTCCAATCAATCATTTGTCAGTTTCAGTGGCACACTTGTCCGTTACATACTGTATATCTGATGCCTGGCCCTGTGTTCTCAGAGTTGTCAAGCAAAGGTCCAGTGGGGTTCAGCTAATGTGTCTCAAGCCGCACACAAACACATCTGTGGCATTGTCCCTTTTTGCTGGGAGCGCTGCAGATGACAGCTGCTTTGCTCCAGAGCAGCCGACGCAATCAGAGGATTGTTTGCGACGCGCCTCTGCATCTAATGTGCATAGCTTTGGGAGGGCTAAAGGCTAAATTTATCCTCTTTGAAAACTACAACTTTTGAAGTACTCTCTGTCTTACATCTTAAAGTGTTGGCAAGTCTCAAAATGATGCTGCTTCAAGTTTGTCAAAACAGACAAGGCTAAAAAAAGAAAAAGTCTGGAAATGTTTTAGCTTTCTTACAATCCATAAATACATCAATCATCTTTTATATATGTCAAAATATTAAAATACTACAGCCTAAACTGACACAATACTTCATAACCTGTCAGTGGCTGTCACAGAGTAGCTTAACTTAAATGGATGTGTCAGTGAAACATGGTTTACTAATATAATGCTATATGAAGGTGGTGGGGGTTGCACAATGCAATGGCCATCTATAAGGGATGAGACATTTACATAGCCTACTGTATTTCTGAATACATATACTATATAATACATATACTAGTGCTACACTGCCATCTAGAGATGGCTATTGGAATTGTAAACAAAAAGTGTATAAACTAATTTAAATATAATGTTTTATTGATGCAGTATTTTAAGCAATTGCATTCAAACTTCAAAGTGAAGAGGGTATGCATAATAAAATGTCCATTTAAGTTTATATACAGAGCCTATTGACCACAAAGAAGAAGCCCATGAAGTTTTAAACATGTATTCAAAGGTCATTAATGGAGGGCACTCCCTGACCCAACTGATAGTATTTTATAATATCATAGTTCCTAATATGTTACTAACGTGGGCTTTGTTCTTCCATTTGTAAAGAGCTGATTTACAAACATAACACTAGAGGACAAAAATTCAATTCAATTCCTGATACTACAAATTTACTATAAATGAATTTCCATAGTGAAGTATCTAGCAAGTGAGTTCATTAAAGGGCTCCCACGCACAGCTTTTGATGGCAAGAGCAGAAGCATCATCAGTGACCTTAAGAGATGTCTATATAGTGTTTTTATTAATTGGTAGATGCTAAGAGACATTTATTTTATTTTCATTTTATTTTTAATTCAGTACTATTATTATCTGTTTTTGCAAACTTACTTTCTTCTTGATGCCCCCCCCCCCCCTGTGTGATCCTATCTTAAGAGTTGTTGTGAAGTTGTGAAGTGAATTTCTCCATTGTGAGATCAATAAAGAACTATCTTAACTTTACATTTTAAGTAGTTACTGGTGTGAGCGTATGTGTTGAGTAATGCAGTATTTCTGAAGTCAGAGTACTATAACCTTTACATATTGTAATTAGCACATTTAAAATGCATACCACAGTTATACATATAGACAGTAGTGAAAATGTGTGGAAAACAAACCTTATTCCTTCATAATTAATCTTTTAGTCCAGCTATCCAGATTTTAAACACCCTCCTTTCTCCACTGTGCCTTCTGTGGCTCTCACCTGTAGACCATGGCAGAGCGCTGGGCCTCGCACTCGGCCAGGGACAGGCCACACTCGCGCAGGTACAGCTCCAGCCGCCTCCGCTCCACCAGCCTGTGAGCCGCCTCCAAGATCTGAGATGCCAGCGCCTCCTCATGCCGGTGCTCCTGGGGTTTGGCGCTGCGAGCCTTGGCCACAATACTCCCCGAAGAGGACGAGGCCTTGGGCTTCTTGCTGATGCCATACAGGTCCTCCACCGAGTACTTTCCACCTTTGCCTCCGCCTGTCCCGCCTCGGCTTGCGAACATGGTGGCCGGACTCCAAGAACAAGACTAAGCAAAATGCACTTCTTTCATCAGTTAGGAGTTGAATAAGAAAGCAGAGCTATTTTTGAAAGAAATTCACAAAGATTTGAAGCATCCCAAAGACGTCAGGCGTCAAAAGAGATCCCAAAACAGCCTGGAAAGTATCAACTATAAAAAAAAGTCTTGACTGGCCTTTTGTTGCAACCAAAATAAAACAGTTGAAAGATTTCAGAGGAGCAACGGCTGATGCGAGGCGTCCCTTTGAGGCACAAAAAAAATGAATCATGAAAAACAATCTGCATCTTTTATCTCTCAGAGGAGGGACAGCGAGGGATTTGTGCAGAAGCCTGGCCAGCTTGCATTTGCAGAGATTAAGAGAGAGGCCGGATCTGCCCCTCATATAATCTCGACATCAGCAGGTCAGCGCCACGACCTCGCCCACAGATGCACCTACAACACCGACATGTGATAGGTGTATAGGGGACAAACCGGTCCCCTGGTGGTTTTAACACGATCCATTAATGTGAGTATGTTGTCCTGCAGCTATAGAAATGGGACTCAATACAAGAGGCTATAGACCTGCATACAGCACTAACATGATGAGCTGGTGCTAGATGCTGTCTTACCTACACCTGTTCTTTGCCTGGAGAATGGCCACAGCTTCAGGAGTAGCATCCTATGATTAAATAAAAAAGAAATGCAATTATCAGCAATGTGCATGTTATAATATTGTGAAAAACGACTTTGCTTTACTTACTTTCCTGTTTTTTTGTGAATGTACTTCAACACAGACATGATTATGGTTTCACTGGAGTCATTTGTATTATTTTACCATAGCTCTTTGTATTACGTGCTGTTTACTAGCTGCCAGAGTGACCCGATCAGAGAGGGCCCTATGACATGCTATGACTAAAGGTGGCTACACACTACAGGAATTTGAATCTTTTGAGACTAAACATCTGTGCACAGACCACACACACTTAAGGACAGACATGAGGACACACATACAGTACACACACACATGAGGAGTCCCACCACAGATCATGCCATGAGAGAAAGTTTTTATTGGGCCACTCCTCCTAAGACTAAAAATCTGGCTAAAAATCCTGTAGTGTGTGTCCAGCTTAAGTGTTTGTGCAAAAATACACCAAAATGTAATATTAACATTTAAAAATAAGTTATAGAATCATTCCTGTTTTTATAACCCCAGTGACCTACAAAAAAACAAGTCATTAGTGGCCATACCATCTGAACTAAACTTGCCCCTACCCGGACTCAGCAGAGGCACTTAGAGCTGGGCACCCGCTCCGGGGCCGCGCCACGGTCCAGGTCTGGGTTAATGCAATGGCAAGTCCCTGTGGTCCCCGCTGTGCACTTTTTTTACCCAAAGCATTCAGCATTTTCTCTGGAGTTCTGCAAGCTTCACACAGGGAGGGAAGCCAGTGCTTTATTGGATCCAGATGAAATGAGAGAAAATCATAACTGGAAAACAATACAGGTTACATCCCACGTTGCAAGCGGATTATTTTCGCACTGTGAGAGGAACGGAACCCAAATCTGTCATTTGAAAAGCTTCTGCTAATGAGCTAAATTGCATCATAGAAATAATTACAGGCAAAGATTCTGCACATCATGAGACTAATTAGCATCAGGAAAAATACTTTTAAAGATGAACAAGGATTATCATGCAGACGATGTCTTATGCACAACATCGGTACACAAGATTACAACAAGGGATTAGAAGAACCTAAATGAATGAAACATTGCCTTCATCCATTCATTCATGATTGACAGCCCATTCATGTTCCTGAGTTCCTTCATCCCACAGCTGTAATGGTTGATTCTATACACAACGAACACAGCCCCATGGACTTCTGCTGCAGTGCTGTGAGAGCAGAGAGCTCATCTGGGATTAAGTCCTATAATCGTCCTGCTTCTATTGACCACACTCTAAGGCAGCTGGCCGAGGTCACTCTCTCCATCCTCCACAGTGTCAACGGCAGAACTACCCAGTCACAGACCAATAGGCTTCCAGATATTTAATAACAGCGGGATTATTGTAGCGTCCTTTGGGATGAAGGAAAGACTCATATGTCCATGCAGGAGATATAGGTTTGATTGTGTAACACCACCTGGGCTTGTGGCACTCTGGACGTGGATTTCAGTCTTGTTGCATAACAGGGAAAGACCTTAGGTTTAGACAGTAATAAATTTAAAAATGTGTGCCACTCAAGTTAAAAAATAAAATAAATATAAACTCTGTGTTGGATTTGTCACTAATAATATCAAAATTGTTTTTATGGAATATTCTTTTTGAAAACCATTACATAATTTAATCTAAAATAGTTTGTCAGAATCAGAATAGAATTTATTCCCATTGTCAATGAAGGTTTCACAGACTAGGAATTTCTTTGGTGAACTCGTGCAACATGAAACATAAACTTGTAATGATAAATAATAAACGATGGGGGAAAAAGGGTATAAAAAATTATAGAACTATAAGGCATGCATAAAAATAGAATAAGATAGAAAATCTAATAGAATAGTAATTTAACACATAAGACAGCAGCATTAATGGTGAATTACAGATTAGCAGCAAATGTGAGTGTGAACATACCACATGGACAGGTAATTCAGTTTACATTAGTCTGATACAGAGTTATTAAGTGTAGAGAAATAATAATTACAACAAAGCCAATAAGCAAGTATAATGGATTCTGGAATCATAAAATTACCTATGTCTAAAATGGCATCAAAGGTGCCCATTATTGTGCCCATGTGGCAGGTTGGTGGCGGGTCAAAGGACCAGAGCTAAAGCTCCCAATCACAGCCCATACTAAAGCTTTCTCAAAGGGTTTGTGTGTTGTTGTCAGTATTTTAAGAATACTTTAATTTCAATTTCAATTTATTTATTCATGGAAAGCCCCTTGAGGTGAAGCATCTCGTTAAAAGACAAAACATAAAAGACAAACGATATTATTTTCACATAAACAACAGGACATAAAACACAATACTATACAGAACATAACAATACAGAGACAATACAGTAAGACAAACATAAGACAGTCCAGCTCCCACATCCCACTTCCCCTTCTCCCTCACAATCATGTCAAATTATAATTAAGATAACAGACAGGTATTTGATCTCAAATGTCTATCACAATATTTATCACATTTATCTTGGGGGCCAAAGGTTGTACTGTATAGTGGAGGGTTGGATTTTGCTCCCAGGCGAGACATTGCCTATCCCTGCTGTAGGGGATATTGTCCTCTGCTTAGTTTTAATGAGGTTAGTGTCCCACCTCTCCACACTGGTGTCTTGAGGTTATCCCTGCCTCCCTCCCGCCAAATACATGCACGTCATGTGTACTTAGTTACCACTTTGTCCAAGTGTCCTGCCAAAATCACTGAGTTGAAGTGAAATAAGCAGATCTTGTAAATAATTAAAAAGACTTTACAGTATGAAGAATGTAAAAACAGTGACCGCTCTATGAACTGCAGCTTTATTTGGAGCGTGTTACTCTTTGTTAATTAAGATAATACTGCAGGATTTTCACGCTGTAGAAAATATGTGAGAATGCAATCACAGGATTAGGATTTATCATTTGGGGGATTCTTACAGTACAAGCTGCCCTAAAACTTAGATGTAGGATCCACCACAGCACTTCATATCGCTTCACATTCAGTTTCAAAGTCCACATTTATTTCAGGCTAAAATGTTTGTACATCATTTCAAATCAATACACGGTTTGTCCATTTTGATTAAAATCCATAAAAGTCATTCATTTGTGTGAAATGCTGGGAGCAAAGCCGTCATCTTCGATATTACTTAGTTCAAAGTAGATGTCACTGTTTTGTGTTTATGTGTAAGTATTTTTTATACATTTGGCCATTTACGAAATTACAAAATTACCAACAATTTGAAAGGGACAATTTGAAGCACATTATTTAGTTTATGGAGAGAAAATAGCCCACCACACCCCTCAACGCTTAATACTGCAGTGAAATGGATACAGAGTTGGTAGTTCTTAATTCAGCTGAATTCATGTAAAAGCAGGAGTTATTTGGTGTTGCTGGGCCTCAGATCACTTTGAAAACATGGTAAGAGTGAGAAATAACCTTGTGCCCAAAGAAATTGCTTTTACAAACACATAAACGTGTCTACAATAGAAATAAAAGCAGTCTTTGAGAACAGACCTCCAGCCAGGCATCAGAATGATTTGTAAGAAATCATTTGTTCCTTTACTGACTCCTTGGGGAGGAAGTTAATATCTGTGTGCTGTGTACACATACAGACCACCACCGCAGGCAATGCCCAGGTTTCATCAAAAATGTAGTTAGTTAGTTCTATAGATCATTTATGTTGCTGCCTCTTATAATAACAAACCTTTTACAAAGCCTCACAGCACCAACATGAGCTTTTGGAAGTTGATCTTTTTCACGTTCTTTCCGCTGGTTAAGTTGTTTTTGTGGTAGATAGTGTCATACCTTGTCAGTTTGAGCTAGAAAAGTTAAATGCTTATAAATGAATAAAAATATACATTTAGTCAGGCCTAGTCAGTGATGAAGTACTCCTACATGATATGATTTGACGGGATGCTTTTTTGTTGAAAACATACAAACGTCCAAAATAATGCATGAAACTTATTATTTTCAGTATTAGGTAGGCCACTGGTTCCCAAAGTGGGGTCCTCAAACTGCACAGAGGGGGCACAAATCAAGTAAAATTAAGCAAAGTCCCATTTGAAAACCATTACATTTTCTTTTAAGTAGCGTGAATTCTTATTATCTGGGGTCTTTGGATGTCTTTGGATGTACAGTATAAGGGGGCCGAGACAAGCTCAAGTTTGAGATGGGCTGAGGTAGGCCATACTTGAGAGAAAAAATGGACAAACAGCACAACTGATGGCGCTCACCAAAGTGAATCAGAGCGGACTCTGGTGAATCAATAAATTGGTGAGCGCCATCAGTTGTGCTATTTGTCCATTTTTTCCCTGTACGTTATACTTTTTCAAATCTAGCTCACTGGTTTAGATATTTGGATGTGCGTGTTGCTACTTGTTTTGACCATAGGCCACACTGAATCCTGCTGTAGGCCATGTCCACAATGTGTAGAACAAACTGTCAAAATGGCATTCATTTTGGTCAAACTATACTGAGGATGTAAATCAGAGGTCCCCAAATGGGGCCGACCGTCCAAGGGATTCCATTCCAAATAGTTACAAAGGACACCAAACAGCTTACCCTACGCAATATCAGAGTAAAGAATGGTTATTTAATAATAGAGCTGTTTCTACATAGTGTTGTGTTTGCTGCTGGGCTCTTTGTCCCCTAATGCTTTTCCATTTTGGCCCTTCACGGAAAAACTTTGGGCTCCCCTGATCTAGATAGAGCTGCTTAAGGGATTGTACAGAAAACATCATTTTGGCCGGACATACCCCATTTTGTAAACCTAATCATTTCACAAACTACAAAGGACACCGCCTTCAAGCTTGACACACTCCCTATTGGGAATATCAACTACAATGAAGCAAATCTGAGATGGTCGAGCAGAAGTTTTGTGTTGATTTCACATGGAATGACCCTCAAGCTTGTTTTTAATGAAGCCATTTAACGGGTTATCATTTAACTATATTCCAACACAAAGGTGTACGTGTATTGCCTATGAATAGGTTTATGTAACTGTGCGTTATTTTGGAGAGGCTGGGTTGAGGTGTGAGTTGCACAGAGACCTCCATCCATTAGCACTGTTGCACTGTAACAACACGGTATCTATCCCGAGGACAGTGACCGACGGTTCTCAGGATCCTCCCAGGGGTGTAACTGCCTCGCATCACCGCCAGAGGGAGACAGAGCTGAGGACATTCACAGCAGACAGACACCAGGCCCCGAACACATAGTATGACAAATGAAAGCTAACCAACAGTAAACGATTAAGTTATTTAATTAAACTGTGAACATGTGCTAATGACATCACTGCGGTCTGCGGGGCCCATTTTCCAATCATTTTAAGTTTTCAAAGGGGATTATTTTTTTCAGCAATTGCATTAGGCCTATGAAGAGCATTACAACATGAACCCTACATTTTATTTTAAACTATAGGCTACTAAACTGAGGGCATTATCTACATCTGCTATTTTTGTCTACTCAAATCCCGCTGATAAAGCTTCCACAACATACATCCTTCTGATCCCCATTCATTCAAAGACGTCATATTTTCCAAAAACATAATGGGAGCGATGGTGAATTCGTATGGCCCATTGAGTAGGCCACGTTATGAGGCTACAGTGGACTGAAATACCGTACGGAGGGCGTGAGACCTACCTCAACCTCGTGCCGCAGCTGCTTTTCATATTCTGAAGCTGCGGGACTGTTTTAAATGACATGACATGCTTCAGTCCACATCAGGCCCACATCAGGCCCACATGCGGCCCACATGCGGCCCACATGCTAACGAGGTGCCTCCTTGAACTCTGACTGAGGGGACGGCATCGGTCTATAAATCCACGTAACTCAAGCCTCAACAAGCGCATGTTTTCTTTTTAGTAACGGCGCAACCCCCCGGTCGTCCACCAGGGGGCGCGCCACACGCAGTAATAAGACGACAACAGGCGGCTCCGAGCTCCCCTTTCAACATGTTTTTTTGGGGATGTGGTCTTGCGTTGGCAGAAAGCTGGTAGCCTCTGTGTTAGATTGAAATGTGCGGCCAGACTTGATTACTCGCCTCTCTTCTGTAATCTGATTACACTCACTAGCGCCATGAGTCACGTAAACACACTTTATATTTGTGTAAAAGTCCGTGCATTGCGCCCAGATGCCGCTTAAATCATAACCATATGCCCCCGCTCAGGTTTCCCAGTGCGGCGCGCGGAACAGTGTCAGTCATGCCTGCAGTGCCGCGTGTCTCGGTGTGGGCCCTGCGCGCGTATGAGAGGTCAGTGTTGTGAGCGTGTTTTCACAGTATAATCAACAGTTGTGATGGATGGACATTAATTTGAGGCAGGCAGAGGCTGAGGGTGCGTATTTGGGGTCCTGGGGGGAACAGAAGGGGGTGTTGTTATCTGCAGTCCTGCTGTGCTGGGAGCTACATCCACAGCCCAAAAGAAACAGACTGAAAAATGTTCATTTTAAAGTCCAAGGCCAGAGTGATGTTGAATTCAAAGCAAGCGGGGCTGATATAGGGCTCCAGCAGCAGAGGAAAAGCGTGGAGTCACTCAGTCCAACACATCAGGCTGTGGCATGCAGTCAACTTCAATTTATTATTTTATTTTCAGTGGAAATACATCTATATGCCTATTTATATTCAATTAATATTATAATATTTAAAATAAATATTTAAATATTTGTATTTATTGTCCATATTAGCGGTGCCTAAACCTGTTTTTCACATAAACACAGAAATGGGGTGACAATGGCACAGATGGAAGAGAGGAAAGTGAGGTTGAATCAGACTGCTGTTGTGTCCTCGGGCACGACACTGCACCCAACGCATGAGTGAGTGGGTGGGCACAGGGGCCGATGGCGCAGGTTGGCAGCCTCGCCTCAGTCAGTCTATCATAGGGCAGCTGTGACTACAATGATAGCTGACCAGTGAATGAATAATGACTACTCTATTTTTTGTTTTTGTTTGTGTAGGTTCTCAGTCGTACAGGAGTTGTCCATCGTAGGCAAACATTCTTCAGTCTTCATCTGTACTCTGTAGTTGAAATGTAGGACGTTCCGATCTTAGTCCAAAGATCATCATCAGCTTAGTAACGACTGGAGCACAATGACTACTGCAGCGCTTTGAGAAACCGGAGGCTTGTAAAGTGTAGTACCATTATTATAATTATTAATTTCCTATCATTGTGCTATGATTGGTTTCCTCGTCCTTCCAACCATTGACACTATATGCACCACAAAACTTAATTATAATATATCACACTTTGCAAATATCACCACCCCTTAAGGGCCAAAACAAAGCCATTGAAGAGTTACATTAGGCTTGTGGGCCGCACTTTAGGCAGTTCTGACCGTGTTAGTAAATGCTCATTAAAGCCGGCAGTCGTCTATAGCTAATCAGCATGTACTGTAGCTGAAGACCTATTGAAGTGTTGGAATCAGGGGCGTCACACTGGGGGGGTAAAGGGTACTGAGTACCCAGGGCCCAAAGCAAGGGAGGGGCCCTCCGAAGTCTGTTCATAAATAGGCCTATATGTGTCAGGGGGTCACCAAGATAGTTTGGACCCAGGGCCCAATATTAGGTGGAACGCCCCTGGTTGGATACATGAGAAGCTGTGTAAAAATACAGGACAATGACATGACGCAAGGCGCAGTTCATATCATTATTAGACCTGTTCATTCATCTTGTCCTGGTTTCAAAGTAACAGTACACTTTAACTTGGATTGAAATACTTTTCCATGCGTCCCTGTCTGCTGTGTTGTTTACTGCTCGTGTGCGTGCGTGAAACAGACTGTTTAGGCCATCGGTCGCCAATCTATAATTTACATACAAAAAAAGAAGTGGGAAACTCTTGTTCAGATAAACACACAGACCGCAGAGCAAATACTAGGGCTAGAGTTCAGTGCAATCACAAAAACACAAGCAAAGCACAAGAAGAAAAGAACAGAAAGAGTTTACACTGAGGGTCAGAGCTCGTACCTATGTATTTTCTATTTCATTTCTGTTATCAAAGAAGATGGATACATTTGAAGCACACACAAAAAGAAAACAGATGTACAGTGTTCCTCAATACACTTCACTCAATCACTTCTTCAATCTAATCATATAATAATAACATTTGAATAAAGTAATGAGTAGAAACCCACTGCACATATTATACAAAGAATACTTTCAGATTTATTTATTTTTGTTAACACTGATAAATAGGAGTATGTTTGTGTATGCTCCCAGTCGTCCAGCCTGGCGTCTTGTAATGAAGGTTTTCAAAAAGTAGAGTCACTTCAGCACTTTGTGTGAAGCTTGAGATCCTCTGAAGGATCAAAGCAGCTGAAAATTGCTGTGTAAAACGGCTGATCTCGAAGTGAAGTCCCATATATTTATTACATTGAGTGTATTTGATCATGTGCTGTGACCAATAGGAGTTTTAGGTGCACTTTCTGAGCGATCCGCAGAGGTACTGGGTGTAAATGAAAGGACAAAGGGGGTGTATACTGTAAGACAAAAAGGTTTGAGTCTCGAACAACTGGTACTGCATAATGTATTGTTTTTCTTTTATTGAAATAGCATTTCCTGTTTGAGGTAACCATTAATTAATCACAGCTGACTATTTTAAAAGAAATTCCCACTGATTCTGAACTCGACTTGAACTTACTGTGTACCTGTATTTCACTACATCTAACATATACAGTAGGCCCAAATGTTTGTAGATTTAATAACATTAATTGGGAAATAAGTAAAAAATGATTACAACATTGTTTGGGCGAGATTCTGCAGGTGAATAGGGAAAAGTATCTGTACATTAGTTGTGCTCATAAGTTTACATACTCTTTAAATCTTTTGGCCATTTTACGAACATGAATGATAACACAAAATCTTTTTTTCCACTCATGGTTAGTGGTTGTGTGAAGCCATTTATTGTCAAAGAACTGATCTAACGTTTACATGACCTTCAACAACTGCCAGGAAAATTGTTCTGGAGCAAAGAAAAACTCACTTCAGCTGAAATACAGGACTCTGTGACGAGATTGTTGTTTGTTTCCAGACTTGGGCTGGAGGCTGACAGGCAATAAAGGTTTATCCTGACTAGGAGTGCTGTCCTTTCTTTCGTTTATACATTGTTTCCAGATGCACAATAGAGCTTTGGAACTGACATCACAGTGCAGTGCATTATGGGAATTTTGCCACCATTTTTCAGGACCACAAAACGATGAAAACACAGCCCATTTTCAACATTATTCCCTCGTAGATGGTGTGTTCTAACATGGCAGTCCACTACACAACATCTATCCTGAGGTTATTTGTCCCTCTAGCTTCCCTTAGTTCTACAGTTAGCAGGTTGTTGTTTGGACCGGTAAGATGGCGCCTCAACCACACACACATCAACACAGTCTGCTGGCCACGCCCCATTACGTGACATCACATTCCAAAGCTCTATATGTGAACTTTTGATCGGGGACATTTGGCTAGTTTCTAGTTGGAAAGCGTAAAAAACATGCAACCACTGACCATGAGTACAATACAGGTTTTTGTGTTATCATTCACATTATATGAAATGTTTACATCCCCTGACATTCTGCCAGGGCGTGTAAACTTTTGGCCACAACTGTAGGTCAAGATCAAATCAGGACTAAACTACGATGCATTACTAAAGCATAAATGAAAGAATCGGACGGATTACTCAAGTGAACCCAACTGAACCCAATGCTATTTGCAGTAACACAGAAGGCAGTAGCAGTAAGTAGTAGTAGTTTTAAAGCCCTCGTTGAGTTGATAAATTGCTGTAACCAGATCGGACCGAAAACACATTCAGATGGTCCAGAAAAGCCTGGGCAGAGGAGCTTTGAATTCTTGTGTTTAAGGTGAAGATATACACTGATAGGGGTCAGAGGAGAGCAGGAGTCAGGTTGAGTTAGTGCGGGAAGGTGAAGCATGTGTGAGAGGTTAAGCGCGGCACTAAATGCTAACGCCATCCATCTGAGTTTAGGCTTCACAATGGACGTATATCACACACCGAGCTGATCTTATATTCTAAAAAGGCTTTTGCACTTAAAAAAAAATCCATAGTTTACCATAGTTTGAATTCCAAAGCAGTCCTTGACGCGTGGATTGGATCTGAACAAGGGGGTGATTTAGGAAGAAGATGCAGGGAAGGTCAGAGTTATTTCATTTGCAGTGGATGAGGACGCGGAGAACAAAAAAGAGGGGCAAGAGGGTGACGGATCTGTGCTGCTGTGAGCGGACTGAAAAACTGACATACAGCAGATCTGCAGTGTCCGGGGGCATCCAGAGAGATCAGTATGTTGTGTGATTTTGAAGAAGGATGGGGGTTTGACAAAAAGGGATATTCCTATTGTAATTTCGTTACTTTGTGATGCTGCGTCAATATGGATATGTTATGGTAGAATCTATGGCACAAAGTTGTTGAACAAGGAGACTTGGGGTTGATCCCAAATAAGAGAAATTAAATCTCTGTTGTAACTATTGAACAACTATATCATCTTGTTACTTATTTCATTAAAGGGGACTTGTGTCAGGGGTTCTCAGCTGGAGGTCCGAGATCCAAAAGTGGGCAGCAGAATCCTTTTTAGGGGGTCACAAGCATTTGCCCACACATATCAAGTATGGATTTGGCTCCAAAAATTGAACATGGCGGCGGTTCAAATGCTAGCATGAATTGGCTTTGTTTATTTACACTATGGTTTTCACACATGAAACAAAAATGAGCACAAAGTTCATTGTTTTCTCTTTCCGCACATATGAACTAAGGTCTAAATATTTTCTCATAACGGTGTCCAAAAGGTGTCACAATCATGTGTGTGATTTTGGCCAGTAGAAAGGACTTTCATCCACAAGAATAATATGGCAGGTTTGTGAATCCAATCACTATCAAAAAATACAATCATTGTCAATTTGAATTTAGGACATTTCTTTCAAAAATGATTTCTTTCCCATAGAGTTGTACTGGCACCTGCTCCACCTGGACACAACCTATAGTCAGCCTTTGTGTGACTTGATATTAAATACTATAGAAGCTATGCTCTTCTGCCACTTACCAAACTGCATTCATTTGGGTCACAACTTGTCAAGATATAGTTGAGTATCTGTTGATAACCATTCATGCGATACAGCTGAAGTACTAACTGTTGTGTTAAGAAAATACATGTAAAAAGACGTGTGTGCTGTACATGTCGTTAAATTGTGATGTACCCTGTGATTCCCAGCCTTACTGCAGAGAATGAGGATGATTTTGTTTTCGAAGAGGAGGGACAGGATTAGCAATATGTGTACAACAGAAAGTCAGCTTGTGTTTGATGATTTTGAGATCAAGTCAGACCAAGTTTTGGCATGTGCCGAGGATGTAGATGTTGGAAATATGGCTGTAGTCTAACGAACTGATTCATAGATGCTTGAGAACAGCCACGCCGAATCCCCCAGGGTGTAGTGTTGGAAGAAGAAACAAAAAATGATGAGCTAAATGACTTGAATATCGTGTTGGAAGAGCGGTGAGGCTGAAGGGTCCAGAGGAGATTCATGGACGGACATAAAGTTTGATGAGAGGGATGCAGGAGACGGGGCTGAGACGCTAAATGGAGAAAGCTCATTTGCAACCCGCGCACATGGAGCAGCTGAGAGGCAAAGAAGATTTTGTGAATTATTTATTTGTATTGAGTCTAAATTGATTCAGGAAGTGGGCGGATGGAGCAAATACTTAACTATATTTGACGACAAACACCAATAAGAGGAAGGGGAAGACAGCGGGACCTACAATCTAGGAGCTTACTTCCACTATTATGTGGATTTGGCATGTGCTAAAATAACAAGGCTGGTGCTACATCAGACTGCACAGGAGCCTGGGAGTGTAATTAAGTTCTTACGACACTCTATTTAACCAGGTGGGTCAGTTGAAGCTCAGCTCCCAGTCGCATTGATGGACTTTTGTAAAATCAACAGACATTTCTGTACAACAGCAGGGACGACAACTCTCCCTCTGATCAGATTTAAAAGGCAGCAGAGAGGAGAGGCTCGTGGGGACCGTCTCTTACCACACACATAATGGACGCACAGGTGAAAAATAATCCTGTCTGGATGAGTGCTGGATTTGCCATTTGGATATAGTTGTGTGTGCATAGTCATCACAGAAGGGAAATCCTGGTATTTGAAGCACTAAAGGACAGATTTATTTGTAGAATCTTACAAGTCAACTTAAGGCCAGAAGACACTGCAGGTGGGTAAGGGAAAAAATACAATTTGGAGATAATAATTTGAAACGTTTCACTCCGCATGACTTAAATATTAATAATCATAAATGTATGGTTTTATTTTGTGAGGGGATTGTGGATATCTTGCTTAGTTTTTGAATAAGAAAATACATTTCAAATTTTCTAAGTCAAATGATGCCTTGTTTGTTAGCGTTCAAAGCTCAATAAATCAGACCGGGACTTAGATTTCGAAAAACCTCTCTGAAAATGTACATATTAATATATATTAATAATGTGAAGTACAAGACTGGAAAATGTGGTGCCTTTAGGTGCTACTAAATAGGAAATTTGGTTGCAACAATGTGTGGAAAGAAAATGAGCCTTGATTTTACATTTTGCCATATAAGTCTAGAAACGTTGAATCAGCGCAATAATTGAACAGCTTATTGTGAAGATTAGGCAATTTATTGGTTTCCACGTGAAAGTTTGTTTCTGTTAAGAGATCAATTTGGTATAACATCAATGGGCCTCATTCATGAAGCGAACTTGTCCACAAATTTGTTAAGACGAGTTAAGAACATTTTTGGCATTCACAAAATTTGTTCTTAGCTGAAAGAGTTCTTCCGGGAGAATAAATCCAACAGTCAGGAGGACTCTTCTTGCGCACAAAAATACTGCAGTTTTAGAATATTATCACAGTCAAAATGGACCCAAAAATTCTAAAAAGTCTTACACAGCATGAGTAACATTTTTTTAAATTATTGTTTCATTTTAAAACATATTTTTGGAGAGAATGAAAGTGATGAGAGGTGGTTTAGAGCAGAGATAGTTAGTGTAGACTTTCACAGCTGAGGGCTGAAGCTCGCTGCTCACACCTGTCGTAATCAGAGGAGAGACAACAACAAATACCAAGTAACGGTATTTCAACAGTAGCATACAAATATTAAATACTTCAAAAAGTTACTCACATGTACTCGAGTAAATGTAAATGAGTACTTCTTCATGCTCTTGTCATGCCCATAAATGGAAGTTTAGAGGGCGTGTCTTTGTATTTCCATAGTCAATATAATGTAAATGTCCTGATAATGAGGGGAGTGGTGTTCTTAGCGTCACGTTCATGAATTTGGGGCATCTCTCTTTAAGAAGAGTTTTGTCTTCTTAAGAACGCTTCGTGAATCAGACCTAAGTTTTTCTTAAGTTTTTCCTAAGTTGTGCCTAAGAAAATATTCATGAATGAGGCCCAATGAGTTTTGCCTGCAGTGCCTTCCCTTGAAATGACCAATGGTTTAAGGCGTGTAAATACAGTAAGAGAACACAGACATGCCACCAGAGCATTATTATCTCATTATCATTATCTGGAGTTGAAGACCTACAGGACTCAAACCAAGCACCATCACATGGGCCAGAGCCATGCTAAAAACTAAAAAACTTCTTTAGTGACCTTTACCTTTCCAGAAAACAAGTTCTTTATATTGCTCAAATGAAATTATTATATGTGTTTGCCTGATTTATTTTTTTCCCAAGAAGCCTGGTTGCTGGGATAGTCACCAGTGAAACATAAAGTGTAGCCACATCAGCAGACGAATGACTGGCAAAACCAGGAAACTGAATCATCCTAAAAGTGGGAGTAGAAAATAAACAGGTTTAAAATCCCTAGTTAAACAGGATTAACTCAACTGGGGTTTGGACCACACCCTGAAGCTAAACCATGCCCACACCAGAACATAACCAGTCCCATTAGGCCTAAACAAAGACAAAGAGTCTATAGACTAACCCACAAATTACAGAATTAGTGAACATGTGTGCCTCCCACGTCGGCCCCGTGCATGACTACGGCCCTTGTCCGCTCCCACATCCTGCTCCTGCCCCGAACATACCTGTGCCGCAGCTTGATAACCCCAAACCTGACACCCCGCCATCATCACTCCCCTCGCACCCGCGCTCTCCACTCGAATGCACAGAGGAATGCAGACCTATGACACAACCCTCCAAAACTCTCAAATGTGGTTGGCTCTTTCTCGACATCACAATCTAATGAATGGCCATTGAGATAGAGCGCACAAAGCCAGCGCCAGATCTGCACTATGCTCCGCGGTCAAAGGTCACGCAAAACACTGACAGACGTAGAAAACAGAGATGAATACTGGTCTGTCACCGTGGGCCTATAGGGGGAAAAACACACACACGCAGTCATAGTTATTTATGACTGTAGTAAGAGGGCCACATGAGGCCAATACAGCAAGAGCTATGAGTCAGTAACTCTCAGATAATCAAAGCACATTAATCAAGGAATTTAAACACTTATGAAAAGATGACAGATCATGAAGGAAATGAAAGGGCCAGCAGTTTGCAAAACAAGTAGATACTGTGTGTAGCCATAATACAAAAAAGTACATATACAATATTTAAAATGCAAAACAAAAATGAGACAGTATAGACCTCTGTCAAGGCACTAGCATTAGGAACATTGTTGTGCCCAAGGGTGCATTCAACTGAATCACAACAAAAGGTTTACATATCCCTTTGTTGCTAGTGGGACCCCCTTGTAGATCCTTTGCTAAGGACCAGTGGCTCAGGTGGGATCAGTGGTTAGATGGGAGACCTGGGTGACTGTAGTGTGTGAGCTGGTGGTGGTCGGAGGGTCCGATGGTGCAGATTGGCAACTTCCATCAGTCTACCCCTGGGCAGCTGTGGCTACAACACCATTCTCTATACAATAACACACCGCTCTGTGTTAGATAACGCTGACCTTCATGTCATTGCTCACTGTGCATTGTTCATTTACACTGACTTCATTTTGATCTGCTTCGTCTTTTAATGTATTGTATATTGAAAATCCAAGATCTATTCTATTTTTTAGTATTTAATTATGTAAATGGTTACATATTCCCAGATATGTACAGTATATGTCAGAGTACCTATATTCTGATTCTTTATTCACATTTTATTATTTTCTTGTTATTTTACGCATTATTATTATGATAAATTGTCTTATAACTAATAGTTTGACAGTTCAAATACTGCTCCAACATTGCCTGTGTGAATGTAGTGAGTGATTTGGTGGTTGAAGCGAGGGGCAGCTTTACAGCAGTAGCCTCCGAGTGAGGAGAGAATGAATAATGACTATGGTATAGCACTGTGGAAGCTTATAACGTTTCTCTAATGATTAGAGAAACTGGTTAAACTACATTTGAAGAGTTCATGTGCAAAAACAGATAAGTGCCATTGACAAAAAAGCTTGTACTTTTCTCTTTGTGTTGCAGTGATGTTAATGTGATGTTAATGAACACATGAATGTTAGTGAATCAGAAATATGAAGTCACTGAAATTTATTCAACTTTGCTTTTTCTGGTGTCCCTTTTAGTTCACAGTGATCAAAATCTGAAACTATTCAGCAACAAATTCAAAACAGAGATATCTGTTTTTGCAAATGAACTCTTCATTTCGTCTTTTTGAGATTTGTTTTCTTTGTTTTTCCTGAGCTTTACCTCTGTTGTTAAAGTGAATGTCAACCAGGGGTGCCCAAAGTGGGACCCGTGGGCCAAATTCGGCCCTTCAAGATGGTGCTTAGATTTGTAGGGAGTGAATAGACTGTCAATAGTACCAGAGAGCACCAAAACATTAAGTCCTACTCAAAAGCACAGGAATGAAAGGATATTAAAGATAGATCTGTTTAAATTTGATGTTTACATGTCAAACAGTATCGGTTTTGGGCACCCCTGATGTAAACCTATTGTTTACTTTGAACTGTTGATGTGAAGTACAAATTGTAATACTTTTACAGAGAATGGACCCTGGAATAATAGTCTCTACTTTGGTAAAGACTATGGGAATCCTTAAATAAAGAAATCAGTATTTTTGTGTTGAATGCTGGTTTACTCTTGGTATTGTTCTATAATAGATCCAGTTTAACGCACATTGAGGCTGATAATATGCTTTAGATCTGGGTTGATGTTTTTATTTTACCAATAGTCAAGTTTGTATCCCTTTTATTCCTTTCAATAATTTCTGCCCAAACTGCTCTTTTTCTTTTAGCAAAACAAAATTCCCATCATGGTTTCACACCTCACTAAAACTTTAGCACAGTACAGCAGCCTTGTATGTGTGAAAGACTTTTTAAGCCTGTGCCATGCTATAAGCTGCTCTGAGCCCGAGGCGCTGCAGAAGAATAGAACATCTCTTTATGATTAAAAGTGCTGAGGACCAGAAGGGGAACATGGACGAGGACACGCTAGCACAGCCCTGGAGGGGGTGAAAAGAAGCCTCTCTGGAGAAACACACAGCGCGGGGAACGGCTACAACGCTGAGGGGGGAAAGATTCGGTTCATCCACGACAGTCTCCGGTTTCCTCGCCAGCCTCATTATTAAAAACTGGAGGATAGATGAGAGGCGCGTTTGCAACCGGAGACGCAAATAAGAGCAAATAATAGC
>OMNZ01047430.1:0-14061 GCA_900303255.1 Lesueurigobius sanzi | reverse complement strand
AGAGCAAATAATAGCCCCGCCACATACTGTCGTGACACATATTCTGCCTGTGATCTCAGTTTGGGGTCTGGTGATATAACTAATGATAAAAGAATTGAAATTACAAGGGGAAAATGAAATGAAGCTGCAAAACAAACCGTGCACAAACTGGGACTGCACAAAACATGCATTTGTACACAGGAATTATGTGTTTCACAAGAAAAGGACAAAAGCACATGCTGTTTGTTTGTTCAGTTGTGGGTTTATCTCTGAGCCGTTTTGAATGTCATCTTGATTGGTCAGTTTCTGCTTTGGCTGCATCCTAGGCCTATAATTGATCATTTCAATTAGATTTAGCTCATGTGGTTAAGAGCTGCTCATGATCAGTGTTGTTGGGATTACTCAATAAAAGTAATCCAGCTACTGATTACTCTTTCTAAAAGTAATCTCGTTACTTCTTTCATTACTTTATTATTTAAGTAATCTGATTACTAATTACTAGTTACTTTGGTTTGAAAAAGGATCAAGCAACAGCTGCTCAGAGCTTTGGAATAAACTTAAGTTTAAATGTAACTTGATTGAATGATGTTTACTGC
The DNA here is from genome assembly GCA_900303255.1 of Lesueurigobius sanzi. Classification (NCBI taxonomy): domain Eukaryota; kingdom Metazoa; phylum Chordata; class Actinopteri; order Gobiiformes; family Gobiidae; genus Lesueurigobius; species Lesueurigobius sanzi. Next base: position 13,486 of record OMNZ01047430.1, on the reverse strand, counting down.
TTAGCACAAAATTAAATCCAAAAACTGTATATTTCATAAACAGCAGCTGTGTTCGACTTTTGCTCAGGCCTTAATCTGAAAATGAATGTTTTCAGCTCAGAATATTGCAAAAAAGTAATTGAATCATAACTTGATAAAGAAATTGTAATCTAATTACCAGTTTTACAATTGTAATCCCGTTACATTACTCCGTTACTAAAAAAGTAATCTAATTATAGTAGTGGATTACTTAGTAATCTGTTACTCAGCAGCACTGCTCGATAGGTGTCTAAACAAGCCACATAAGTTAATCATGTTGGGAAATTGTATGGACTACAGTGGCTGGACACAGCCGTCTTGTTTGAGAAGGTCTGGTCAATATGACACTAAATGAATCGAAGGAAAAGACTCCATGGGAACACTTGTACTTTTATTATGAATACTGACTACACATTTGTCTACACACAGAGAATGGTATTCAAAAATTGCTTTTTCTAGCTTTTCATTCAAGCTCAGTGTATTGCGATCTTCAATATGAAGACCGCAGTTCTGTTCAGCTTTCCTGTATATGACTTTGCAGGATAACACCAGGATTTTTGTCTAAGGCAAAAACATACAGTACAAGCCAGAATAGTTGGGGGAAATCTTTATCATAATCAAATGATTTTCTCATTAATGTTGCAGGTCAGTAAAGTCTAATGTGCCTGGCTATGTGCCTTGTACTATGTACACCCTGGTTGAGCCTGAAAGTCACAGCGCTGGTACTTATAGACATAAGGATTACAATTCGCTCTTATGTACATTCACAAAGGGGCATTTAGATTTACCAATTCAACAAAACATCTTAGTATATGTAACTCTGAACAGTAAGGCAGAAACTCCAGAGATAATACACAATAAAACATTCATAGAGTAAGTTCTAATTAAATTATTTGTTTTGCATTGTTGTGGCGTTGTGTATATTCAAATTAAACAAATAAGATCCTACCTTATGCACTTTTATAAAAGAGATAACACTTTATACTGTATGTTATAATCTTGTTAATAATTGTTGACATAAATGACTTGTTTGGTTGTACTGAGGAAGAGATTAGGATCTGTGTTAGACATTGTGACTCTATTTCCTAATACACTTTACACTAGAGTGAGCAAATTATACAGCACCTATATGTCAAAAAGGCTGGTATTATCCTTTCAGCGATGCAAAGTCTGGGAGCAATACTTTGACATTTTGAACCGCAGCCTATTATTCTTCAGCAACAAGCACTTGTAATAATGTGAAGGATCGGGGGGCTGTGCAGCTAATCAAACAGGAGTCCAGCGCTATTGTTAGCATTCCTCTCAGATACCACTGGATACGGACAGCTCGCGCATTCGCTGTGATGCAAATGTTTATTACGGCTTGTGCTGAGCCTAAAGCATGTAACCAGGAAAACTTCAAAATGTCAATGTATCCCCAACAGTACATTCAAACCAGACAAATCTACTCATTCGTAAAATTGGCAAGTACAAGACCGAATGGCACTGGAAGATGGAGATTAAGTACAGAATGAGAAAACAGAGAAATACTACAGTGCTCTCTGGTCTCTGTGTGTGTCCACTTGGTCCTTCAATCAGAGTTTTAAAAGCTGCCAACAGAAACAACCGGCAGTGGAAATACCCAACCACAAACCAAGCGAAACAAGTGGAGCAACGAAGACTACAGTTCACCAAAAGTGCTAAACGATTAAGTCTGTCTCCTCTACCCACACGATGCTGCTGCTGCTGCTGCTGCTGCTGCTGGGCCAATGAGGAGAGCTGCTCTAAGGAAGAGACGCTCATGATTAATACAGTGGTCTCCCAAATCACACCTGAGTAAAGAGGTAATGAAGATGACCCAACCAGTCCAAATGTTTTAGCTTGATGTGAGTGAGAAGTGTACAAAGTCCTGGCAAAGAACAGCACATAATGTAAAACATACAGCTTCAGCTTTGCTTTTTGTCTCCTTTGGCAAAAGTAGTTCTCTTTTGAGACAATTTCACATGATAAAATACAAACATTAAAATTTTTCTGGTCTCTTTGCTCTGTTTTACACATTTATTGAATCCTAAAATCGAGGAAGATACAAAACGTCTGTATAAAAGCTGGCAGTCCTGGCGTCTTCATTCGAGTGGCCCCTCCAGGGACGCCCCGGTCCTCGGACAACTCCCCGAGCAGACGAGAAAGTCATCCGTATTCATTTTGTGTGTGTTTTTTCTGGTCATTAGCAAACTCGATCAATCTCTCCCGGAGTCCGTGCTCAAAGTGGGTCAGCGGAGATGATTGAGTGGGCTTTCGCTACACTGCACCTGTGCGCCAGTGTTGGTGTCCGAGTTGGGAGACAGGTGAGCTGCGCTGGGACTAGAAGGTGACTGTGGTAGTGCTCTTGTTTCGAAAAGTCATAGTCTGGACGCTGCACAGGATCTTCCTCTGATGGCCGGCCAAAGTCACCCCCATGTGCAGCAAGTCCCTGTGCAGACACAACACGCAAAACAATTAGACGTGTACGGAAAGCAATTTACAGCCGCCGGTCAAGTGTTAATTTACATGACTTTTAGGGTTGGTTACTCTGAATATGTTTGTGAATAAACTGAGGGGAATAGAGGAAAGTTGACTTTTTCGTAACATAATTTATGCGTTAACTTACTGAAATGACAAGACATTAGATGTATTTATGTGATATCTCCAGCAGTCATAATTAAATTATAAGTCACAAGTACTATAAGTGATAAATTAATTTTGCTGACAGGAACTGAATTATTAAAGCAGCAAATACATCTCCTCTCATATTACTCTATAATTACATTGAAAACGCCTCTTAGGCCCAGTTTTCACCACTGAAACCGGAGGTCCTGACTTGAGCCTGATTGCAGCACTGAAAGCTTTAGTTAGATTAAGTGCACAGTGACGGGTGTAAGACGAATGGGCCCCTAGATAAGATAGGTACTGACTGTGTGCTGATCTGGGCCAGTTGGTCCACAGAGGTGAAGCCGGCCTGCAGGAAGCTGTCCTCATAGCGCTCCATCTTGATTGCCCTGAGCCACTCTCCGATCGAGGAGCAGGACGAGGGGGCGAGTGGCGCGCGCTGGTCGAGCAGGGGGTAGGCCGGCCTAGAGGGGGGGGGGCAAAGACAAAAGGACTTTCTTACAGACGCAGAAACAAGAGAGCTGGCTTATACATATCCTGCAGCACATTCCAGTGGACCAGCAGAGGTATAATCTGAGGTAGTGACTGACAGAGACAAACAATGGGATTTGTCAGGGGTGGAGCGTCCTCTGCTGTGTCCCGTCAGCACGCGGGGACAATGTGGAGGAAGGGAAATGGGCCCAGCGAGTGTCTGTGGGCTCCCAGCGGGACGTGAAGGCGCACAACAGCGGATGGTATGAGTGCAATGTCTGTCCTGTAACTGTCAGAGGCGCTGATAAAGAGGACACTTGGAAAGGGCATGCATCCCACCTCCGCACTCTGCATTCCTAAGACGCGCCGTTATTCAGCGCGTTGACCAAATGTTGAGAGTTTGCCGTCAGTCATCGAGCAGTCTTACCCCGCAGCTTCCTGGGCCACGATCTTGAGTGACGCCGGGTTACGGATGAGTTTGTCCAGAGCGCTGACCAGGTCGGAGAAGCGCGGACGAGCCGAGCGGTCCTTCTGCCAGCAGTCCAACATGAGCTGGTGCAGGTGCGTGGGGCAGTCCGGAGGAGGGGGCAGGCGGTAGTCCTGCTCTATGGCATTTATCACCTGGGACAATCCACAAACGATGGTCAGGATTATAATAAGCTCTTTCTGCTGGACAATCAATTTGAGTGAATTGATCGAGTTGATTACCAGCATGCATACAATAAAATCTGAATTGTAATTAAATATGTTATCGCAGTCGAAAGGTTTAGTATGACAATTGTAGGACTGTCACTAACGATTATTAAGGTAATTGATTAATCGGCCAATTATTTTTACGATTAATCGGTTGGCGGCAAAATGTGCCTGGAAAGTGTAATTTTTAAAAACTTTTTGCCACATGAAGCTAAACTTACGCCATTTGAGGACGTGTTGATGGAGTGAACTTAAAGGTAATGTCTGTAGGATGCTCTTTGTACAAGGTTCACATGTCAGTCCTCATTTGAAAGCTAAGAACCTCTAAAATTCAGTCTGAGATTATGAAGGTGAGTCCTTTCTGCTCTGATTAGATTATGGTCCAAGATTTATCTCATATTCAGAACATTCAGAGCTAAAATATTAGCAAAAAAAACAATGCCTTTAGAGACAACATAGTTTTTTCAGAAAAAATACAACATTTTGATGTAATTCTTGCTCTGTCTGAGTCTGCATATCCCAGAAACGATTAATCGATTACTAAAATAATTACTAATAATTATTAAAAACTATTTGTTTTTTCAGCCCTAGACAATCGTATACAGATTGTTGGTATTCCTCTCATGATGAACCATTTGCACTAATAAAAGTGTTTTCCCATTAATAATTTACAAGGTTAAGAATGATTTAGTTTCCAATTCAAGGACACGGAGAGCTTCACAAGTTAAAATAGCTGAATTTAAGAATATTTTACCTTCATTTCAGTTATTCTGAAGGGCCAAGTAAAATAAATCTGCCTGGAATAAGAGCTTTCTTCTTTTTTCAAGGAAAATTGAATGTATTTCTTATTTTTATTTAAGAGCAAGAGGATATGTAATCTAATTGTAGGTGCAATAAGACGTTTCATTGGCAGATCATTTTATTTACCTGCTCAAATCAAAGTCAAATTATCTTATATCAAGAAAATGTTCATTGCTCATTTTTAGTTTTTTGAATAAAAACCTGTCTTCTTTCTCTTTCATTGGACTATTCCTGAGAGTGTGCAGCCCGTAATAGTAACAGCCTAGATGGACCTCCTGCTGAGCACTTTACAGTCCGCATTAAAACCCGACATGTCTCTTTCTTTGACTTACATCCTGGTTGCTCATGTCCCAGTATGGCCTCTCCCCGAAGGACATGACCTCCCACATGACGATGCCGTAGCTCCATACGTCTGAGGCTGAGGTAAACTTTCTGAAGGCTATCGCTTCTGGGGCCGTCCAGCGGATGGGGATCTTACCTCCCTATAAGGACAGGGGAAAAAAAGAAAAAACGTAAACATTCATTGTCTGACAGAGCTGGAGCGGCACAATGATGAGGAAGTTGGCTGTAAAATAATCCATTTTGAAACAAATGTGTGACATGAGACTGAGAAAACAATGAAGATGCACGTAATAAGGTGGTGTTTCTAAGATGTGGAGTTTTAAAAGATGTAGTGGTTAAGTGGCCCTTATTTCTGCTACAACCACTCCATACTGTGTTCTGTCCTTGGGCAAGACACTTCAGGCGCCTACACAATACCAGTAGTCTACCACCGAGTATGGAGTGAAGAATGTAATGCTAAGCACCAAAAATACCCAACAAAAGGATGATCTAAAACCCATAAAGACACTATTCCTGTTTGTAAAATATGCCAACGCAGACGGATTAGAATCCAAGGCAATTAATCTAGTCTAATCAATGTGACATTATAAATAATCAATCTGCTTATACAGAATGGGGAAAACTGAACCAGACAAAAGTACAGAGGAAGGAGAGTGTTTGCTCACCAAAGAGCTGGTGTAGGTTGGGTCTGAAGAGTTCTCTTGTAGAAAGCGAGACAGGCCAAAGTCGGACACCTTGCACACCAGGTTGCTGTTGATCAGGATGTTGCGGGCGGCGAGGTCTCGGTGGACATAGCTCATCTCTGCCAAGTACTTCATGCCGGAGGCGATGCCGCGCAGCATCCCCACCAGCTGGATGGGAGTGAACTGGCTGTCGTTCAGCTGCAGGAAGAGAAGCGTTTGAGCAGGAGAAGACAATGGTGTGTGTTTGTTTGTGTTTGAGACGGTGCCATGTGCCGGGTCCAGTGAGCCACACTGACCCGCAGAAACGAGTCCAGCGCTCCATTCTCCATGAACTCGGTGATGATCATGACGGGACAGCTGGCCGTGATGATGCCCTCCAGGTGAATGATGTTGGGGTGCTGGAACTGGCCCATGATGGACGCCTCGGACAGGAAGTCCCGCCTCTGCTTCTCTGTGTAGCCTCCCTTCAGTGTCTTTATGGCAACGTAGTTTTCCTTCTTTCCAGGGATCTTCAGGCGTCCGCGGCACACCTCCCCAAACTCCCCTAAAAACAAAACACAATAAAGAAGCATAAATAATCTGTTGCCTCTGTTTACAACATTATTAACAAGAGCGGTTTCATCTTCACACAGTAAATATAGCCACTGGCTTGTACTGCCCTTTGATTTGACTATTGGCTGGCTGCTTATATAACCAACATTTTATCAGTTAATTGCCTCATTTACCTGGCAGTATTGATTTCCTCCTAGAACAACAAAGTTTAAGTGTATTAAATCAACTCAATGTAATAAATAACATGCGGTGCCAGGAACGTGTGAGGCAGAGGCGGACGAAAAGGCAGTTTTAAACATTTATAAATGATGGGACTTACCAGCACCAATGACCTCTTCAATCTTGACGAAGGAAACATCGATTTCCTTGGCAAATTCCCGCACCGCCTCATTTGGGTCCTCGTAGGTGAAGGGGTCGATATAAACCTTGACCCCTTCAGGAGGAAGACAAACGGAGCCGTGGGAAAGGAAAAAAGAAAAAAAAAATATCAAGACAAAACTCGTATGGAGCAGCATAAAAATGACTTTTGAACTGGAATGAGCCGCTAAGCCCACAAGACCAGCGGTGTTCAAAGTACTTGACTTCATTACTTGTGTAAATATACAGACACAACAGGTGAAATAGAAACAATATTAAAGTATTCAAAATAAAGTGGTACGAATAATAAACTTTTGCAAAAATCATGCTCTGTGTGGCACGACAGGCACAAATCCTTTCTTGTCCTGTGTCAGTGGCATTGGCAGAGCAGCACATTGCCACCTACTGTTTACTGTTTTTACTTTGGAGCCTTTTTAGAAATGTAGTGGAAGTAGAGAGTTATATTAATCTGTCATACAGTATGTAGTGAAGTAAAGAAACAACAACAACACAAGCAAATCACAGATCCTGAAAAACATCACTTAACATAAGCCCATGGGGGGACGTTTTGCCCTCGATCCCTCACCTTGGCCGACGAGGTACTGGCTGGTTTTGTCGCCCAGTTCGGGATCCTTTATCCTGCCGTGTCTGCTGCAGGTAGAAAAAGATCAGGATAAATACGAGCGAGATTAGAGCGGCGGCGCAGTTATCTCCCGACTGAATGTTAGACATTATTTTTTGGCAAGCCTTCCTAATCCTTTATCGCCCTGACACGATGCAAATCAGTGGTCTCACAATGCCACTGCCGAGATGAAATAACAATGGGACGCACCGTAAGCAGCTCCGGCGACACGGGAGAAAATGACAGAATGTTGGGCCGTTATTGGGAATGTAAACCAGATTCATGACGTCCAAATAAGTCATAAATAAACTATGGATCTCTCTCCGGGGAGTCTCGTGCTCGTATTGGCCCTCTGCGCTGGAAAGGTCAAAGGTCAGGCTCGGTGACGGCGCAATACCCTCGAGTCAACAGCCTGAAAGAACACACTGCTCCAAAAAACACAGGCATCATCTGTTACGCTCTGACACGGAACCTCCCGCCGCCGCCGCCGCCGCCGCCGCACAGAAGAAAACCTTTTGTAACATTTAAACAATCCGCAGCAGCTACCTATCTCTTTTCAACACAGGCCACGGTGACTTGTGACGACGGCGGCGGCGAACGCAATCCCCCGTACGGCTCCCGCTCTTTTGACACAGGCTGCTCCATTATAATTCAGCTGCCGCACGCGCGCACACACACACGCACGCAAAAAAAAAAAATCACACAGCTACGAGAGAGTGGAACAGCCCTGTAGCGACTGGATCTCTGCCTTCCACCATTTCTCTCTCCCTCCTCCACCTCATGAGCCTAAAATAGCAGAAATGCACCACCCTCGGTTTAGTGGCAGATCTGGGCCTCAGCTACTGGGGTGTGTGTGTGTGTGTGTGTGTGTGCGTGTGAGCGTGCACGTGTGTCACAAGGTCACAGCTATTGTTCGTCTGTCCTGCTGGAAACCGGGCTGGGACGCCTGTATCCTGTCTCTCCCTCTCTCTGCCCTCTGCCTCCACCCTCATCTCTCTCCCCTCTCTCTCTCTCTCTCTCTCCCTCTCTGATGGGATCCCAGAGTATTTATCGAAACAATGAAGCCTGAGGAAAACTGTTATAATGAGCGGGGGCAACTTTTAGCTGTGTAAGCAGAAGACATCTTGCCTCGTCTCCGGGCTTGGTGTGACGAACAGAGAGCAAATCCGAGGCAGATGAGATATGATTTGTGTAAACAACAGAACAAAGCAGGAGCAAAGCCACAAAAATTGGGGTCATCGTTGTTTTCGGTGCGCGTCCCCTCGATTTCCCTCTTTCTTTCTTCCATTTCCTGTTTTGCTGCCAACTTCTTTCCTTTTTAACAAATCTGCTCGTGTTGCGCGTCCCCCCCCCCCCACCTGTTCTCACCGTATGCAGTAGGCCGCCACGAAGACGAAAGCCACCAGCAGCAGCAGTCCGACGGCGATGAGGATGCCAGTCACCAAGAGCTGAGCGGGAGAGTCAAGTCCTGGAAAAGATGTGGAGAATGAAGTTCATGAAATTTCACAAGTCAAAGAGTTTATACTTTATACAAGAGAGCATGTTAATGTATTGCTATTCCAATATCAAATGCTATTGTCTGTTATTTGGGTATTCTTGTTGGGTCAGTGTTTTCAACTAAACTTCACTATAGATTAAGTTTCCAGACGAGATATTTAAGGGGAGACACTGCAGGCACTTTCAGGTTTTGAGCCAGTTTGCTCTTTTAACATATAAACTTTCACCTGGAAACAAATACCGTAAATGACCTATTCTTTACAATAAGGAGGAGTGTAATTGTTGATTCAATGTTTCTCCATAGAACTACAGTTGTGGCCAAAAGTTTACATGCCCCGGCAGAACTTATGCATTTCATAGAATATGAATGATGACACAAAAACCTTTATTTCGCTCATGTTTACGCTACTAGCCAAATGTCCCTGATCAAAAGTTTTGAAACAAACATCAATTTTGTCAGAGAGTCCTGTATTTCAGCTGAAGTGGGTTTTTCTTTGCTCCTGAACAATTTTCCTGGCAGTTGTTGAAGGTCATGTAAACGTTAGATCAGGGACATTTGAGTAGTTTCGGTTTCATTATGATTTCAAAAGAGTAAACTCAGTTCTTTGGCAATAAATGGCTTCATACAACCACTAACCATGAGTGGGAAAAAAGATTTTGTGTTATCATTCATGTCCTATGAAAAATGGCCCAAAGATTAAAATGGTATGTAAACTTAAAAGGGTATGTACACTTTTGGCCACAACTGTATAATATGGGAAATTTCAACTTCAATGGCCATTTTCTCAAAAAGCATTTTTCATCTCCACTATAGTAACTCCTACAGACTCCAAACTTTCCAGTCTGGTACTTAACAATATTTTAAAGGTTTATTCAGAACGATTAAAGAGGGATATGCAAAATGAACGAATCTCTGTCCAATCCATTATTTAGATTTTGTCGTTGAAAAAATAAGCTATAATGGCCATTTTTATATGAAAACATAAAATGAAGGAAAACTGAAAGTAAAAGTTTCAAATTGATAACATTCAATTAATTGTATTCACCTACAGCGTTTATGTGTAGTTACACCCTCAGCAAAGACTATAATACAAATGCCATTGTATCTTTAGTGTAACATTCAACATTGTTTTCATCTTACATTGTGTTTGAGCTACTGAGCAGGTCTGGTTTGTAATGATAAAATAATATGAAAAAAGCTATGAAAAGTACACCAAATCACTGAAGTGTCTGGCTGCAAGGGCAGGTACATCCAGCGTAGACTAAAAACTGTCCAAGGTCTTCATAAAACCTTTCTGCCAGTGGAATAATAACAAAATAGAGATGAGAAAAATGTTTTTACCATCGGGGAGAGTGCGGAAAATGGCGGTGGAGCTGAAGCTGCCGTATCCAGCCATGGTGCGCGCCCTGACCTGCACTTCATACTGAGTGGCCCTGCGCAGGTCCGTCAGCACAATCTGGTTACGGCTGCTCTCTGTGTAGTAGCACTGATCCTCACTACGGCGCTCCTGAAGGCACAAAATGAAGTCAGTCAGGTTGCAAACTGGAGAAGAGAGAAAAGCAGGGACAGCCAGGTTTGATGAGGCTGGAAAAAGTAATCCAAGAGGTTCTGAGGGGCTTAATGACTTCCAAAGGAATTCAAAATATGCACATATCAATTGAGTTTTACTATCTTGTGAACTTTTTTGATTAAAAAATAATAAAACTCTAGAAATTGGATTAGTCTGCACTTTCTATTCATTATTTATGCTTGTGTGTTTAATTTCCTCTTGGTTCTTCAGACCAATTCAAACACATTAAATTGGGATGACTGGAATAGTGATATGGTTAAAGATCAAATATTGTTTTTGTCACAGTCTTGCTACAATATTTCTCACATATTTGGTTGAGAAAGGTTTAGACATACAGTAGATGTATTAATTACTTAACCACAACATTGAGTTGTGGTTAAGTAATTAAGATGTTATTTTGCTTGAATTGACAAGACAAGATGTTATTTTGCTTGAATTGAAATGTAAAGAGTACCTTCTCGCAGTAGCGGAGCTGGTACTGCAGGATGGTGTTGTGTGGCTGCACAGGCACGGTCCAGTGCAGAGTCAGGCTGCTCTCTGTGGAGTTACTTTTCCGAATCACAGACACCAGCGCTGGAACTGAAGATGACACAACAATTATAGAAACTCATGAATAACCTAACATTGTCCTGTACCTTGTCCTCTAATTGTCCTCGTACCATCATGGCTGGTGGTGATGTTGACACTCTCACTGGCTGGGTCTGTGCCGCTGAGCTGTGACACGCTGTTCAGCGCTACGATGGTAAAGGTGTATGTGGTGTGGGGCAGCAGGCCCCAGACCTCCACTCTGCGCCCCACTAACCCTTGCTGTGACGGCCTGTAGCTCACACTGTCTCCACAGGGGAGGCATGGCCCTTTGGACGACCGGCACACAGTGCACCGCACAGAGTAGGTGAGGTCCGTCCTGCCACCGCTGTCCAGCGGCTCGTTCCACTCCAGGGTCAGAGTCGTGTTGTTGATCTTTGGGACGATGCTGCGAGGAGCAGATGGAGGCACTGCAATGACAAAAAGTTATGAAAGTTATATATTTTAAGGTGCACATGAAAAAGTGATCTTGATAAAGTGGATATTTGGTTTAAGCCACATTCCTCTCATTAAGTTCAATATTTTATCTTGCAAAGGTACGTACATAACTAGATGAAAAGTAGACCAACAGTTTGATGATCTCTTATCAGGAAACCAGTTTGGCTGTTTGTTTTGGCCCTTGCCAAAAGTGACTTGTGTCTGTTCTAAAATCATAAATTTATCTCCAGTTTAACTTAAAGGCACTGTACCTGATTTTTTATATTTTAAAAAAATGACATAATGGAAGAGGGAATGAGTAAAATAAATTGATAGCTGTGGTCCAAACACATTCCTAACTTTCCTAACACATTTCTAAAATTCTGTTTCTCTTACAGATGAGTTTATAAGCTCATTTCACAATAGTCACTTTTTATGGTCATAGTCACAGAAATACTAGAAAACTTGCCTGCAGACACATGAAATCGACAATAAATGCTTTATATCTAGATGCACTATATTATTTCCACAAATGTCTGAGGAAGAAAAAAACAATTTCATCCCACTACTATGAAAAAATCAGATATAGTCCCTTTAAGTGCACGGTTTGTGGATCTGTGATTACCTTCTGTTGGATTCATGAAATAAACTGCAGATTTTACGTGTAACATGTATGATGTAACAATAATGTATCACAAATAATGTTAAAGCCACTAGTCATAACAACACAGGTGGCCATGTAGTTACTCTTGGCTCCATGCAGAGGAACAACAGACCTGCGCAGGGTGTGCGTCTTCATGAAGCATATGTGTTATGGAGTTTAACTGCAATTACATTTGTCTAAAACCGGATGATAATGATCATGGTTTGAAATTGTCAGAAGAAAGCGACTGCCTGCAGCCAAGCATAACTAAACAGCATTACCACTCGGCTACTGTGAATGAGTTTCTGTTCCTGCCAAGGAGACAGAGCTTTGTCAGTGAGCCTGCAGCTAACTTAAGTGCTAATAGCGTTCTCATTGGAAACCCAAGAGGGGCAAAATCACAGACAATCTGGGCGCATATAAATTCAGAGTTTAACATTTGGGAAGTAGGAATTATTTTACAACTTAATATTCAGAAAGGACCCATTTCAACATCATGTTGAAGCAAAACACTTGGGAAATATAACTTTGTGATTTACAGATGGCAGGACTCTGGCAAATTGACAAACTGGAAATTAAAGCAATGTGCAGAATTGGATGAGATAATACAGAGAGAAAAAACAGAAAATATAATAGGATTTGGCTTATAAAGTGATGAGCAATTATGATATTCCTTTGTAATTACAGATACTGGTAGAAGTGAATTACACGGATGTAAATTCTAGTTAACCCTGGTGACTCCCGTTCAGACTTCAGACCGTCAACAGTCCGATCCCAGTTTCACATCCTCTTTTTTGTGGCTTTTCCAACACTGCAGCTCATTAAAATGTGGCTTCCTTTCACACATCCAACATGTGGCTGAATTGAAATTCCTGGGTCCACATGGTGGTGTCACTTAAGACCATCAATGCCTACTTCACTCAGGACTCACTGCCCTGCCCCCAAACAACCTGCCACAAAAGACGTGCATGTGAATGCCCCGCAGAGCCACAAAGGACACAAAAAAGTAGATTAGAGGAGACTGGCTAAATGACACCCAAGAAAAGAGTAATGTGCCACAGACTTCTTAAAACAAAAGCAGGAAAACTGAAGAGGAGCAGAGGAAGGAATGGCAAGAGGCAGGTGGTTGCTGAGTCGTAGTGGTCTTGAAAAGTTAAATTACACTAAAGAACTTGTGTCATGTGCATTTTATAACTAAAGTGGTAGTTTTAGATTGACCATAGAAAATATATTTGGTGTTACTAGCTCCATTATGGCAAAAACGACCACAATTTCACAAAATGATCTTGAGTTTCTTTTCTCATGCTTTCCAGTTCATGTTAATACATTGTCATATAGCATAGGTTTTAAAGTGGTATTTAATTATCATTAATGTGAAAATGGAAAGTACTTGTCTCTAAACTGGTTCAAGTCGTACCTTGAGGACAGGACATACTTTGTTGAAATCGGTAACTGTGTCTCAGACAAAATGGCCGTGACCTGTGGGGTTCCCCAGGGGTCAATCCTAGGACCCCTCTTATTCAATCTATACATGCTTCCCTTGGGTCAGCTAATACGCAGCAATAATGTGTCCTACCACAATTATGTAGACGACACTCAGGTCTACGTG
>OMNZ01047424.1:4974-20434 GCA_900303255.1 Lesueurigobius sanzi | reverse complement strand
AAATGTCGTTTGAAGTTTGCCAGAAGTCATATGGGGGACACAGCTGCCATGTGGAAGAAGGTGCTTTGGTCGGATGAGACAAAAATTAAACTTTTTGGCCCAAATCCAAAATGTTATGTATGGCCCAAACCTAACACTGCTCATCGTCCTTAGTGCACCACCCCCAGTGTCAAATATGGTGAGGGGAGCATCATGCTATGGGGCTGCTTTTCTTCAGCGGGGACTGGGAAGATTGTAAGAATAGTTGGGAAGATGGGTGGGGCCAAATACAGGGACATTTTGGAGGAAAACTTGCTAGAGTCAGCAAGAGAATTGAGGCTGGGGCGAAGATTCACCTTCCAGCAGGACAATGACCCTAAACACAAAGCTATGGAATGGTTTAAAATAAAACATATTCATGTGTTACAGTGGCCCAGTCAAAGTCCAGACCTAAATCCAATAGAAAATCTGTGGAAAGACCTGAAAACTGCTGTTCACAAATGCTCCATCTAATTTGATAGAGCTTGAGTTGTTTTGTAAATCAGAATGGGCTAAACTTTCTGTCTCTAGATGTGCAAATCTTGTAGAGTCATACCCCAAAAGACTTGCAGCTGTTATTGCAGCAAAAGGGGGTTCCACAAAATATTAACTCATGCTGTATGAATACTTGTGCATGCCAGACTTTTCGGTTTTCTATTTTTTGTGTGTGAACTTTCAGTAAAAAAGTCAAAATAAAATATTTATGTTTATGGTTGTAAACATGACAAAATGTGCAAAAGTTCAAGGTGTATTAGTACTTACGAGAGGCACTGTATTTTTAGAATTTTACTGTGCCAAATACAGTAACAAGGATTAGTTTAGTTTGTTTGTCACTTCAAAATTAGATCTAGGTGGCTATTGAATATACAAATGTGTAAATATGTATATTTAAACAACAATATCAATAATAACAATTAGGCATATATAATTTAATAATTTTAAATAATTTAACAATGCATTATATTTATTCTAGCAAGGCCTTTCGCAATAATTGCACAACATAATGCTATGACTCAGTATGAATGTTTGATGGTAGAAACTGGCCATTGAGACAGGCCGCATTACAAACAAACAATCATGCTTTGTGTTAGTGCTAGGCATACTAAAAAGTTTAGCCTTGTTTCGGTCCTGAGTTAGTATCTTTTTAAGAGACGTATTTGTTCAAATTAATACAATATTTCACAGTCAGATGTTATCAAATGTTATATACTCTATTGTATATTTGTGCTATTGTAATTAGCAATGTAATATAATTGTTCAATTTCACAACCACATCCAAAGTGTCATTGTTTGTAAGCCATACTAATTACCAATCACTAAAATGTTATTGCTAATGTAAATTATGATTAATAATGTTTTATTTCCTCTATAGAATTGAGTCATTGGTTCATTCATAGGGTTTCCAAACATTTCCTCTCAAATGTGTTCCTACTGGGCACTTGAAGTCGTGTCACTAAGTCGGTGACACACTAATGGTCTCTTGTCCTCAGGCAGCTGGGGGGACACTGTGCCTGTGGAGATGCCATGTGTGGAGATGCCATGTGTGGAGATGCCATGTGTGCAGCCGCGCTTTGACAGTTGTGACAACACTTGAATCTGGGAGCAGGTGTCACGGACCAAGTGCTCCATAAGCTACAAGAGCCAACATGGGCCTGCCACTCTACTTCACACCAAGGTGCTCTTTGTTAAACTTCTCCCAGCTACAGTTCCACAGCAGTTTTACCCATCGCAGACACTGTAACTGTTTTGTAACTATCTGCCATCAGCCCACATCTCACATGACAGTCCTTAAAGCACCTGCCACATGTCACTCACACACTCTCACATTCATGGGCCGAACACAAGCTTTGTCATTGTTGCCATTCTCCTTAGCCTAAAGATGACACAGCACTTTTAAGTCAAAGGCCTTAAAAGGGGATCTGTTTGAGAGGAAAGCGAGCATTCACCAGCAATTTTTAGGGAGAATACTGAGATGCAAGATTGTGATGTTTACATTTTCACGCAGTAATGTAATCAGTATTTATTCTCATGAATGAACTCATTCCCAGACAAAAGTCAACTTCTGTGACCGTGTTTTTGGATACTAATGACGACACAATTCAGACAAAACAACCTTTTTAATTATTAACAAAACCGAGTTGAAGTTGAGATTCACAAAACATTTATTATTGTTATATGTTGTGAATAACTCCCTGTCTCTTGGGTGTGATAGAAATTTGGAATTATTAATCTATACCTGTAGATACTTTTTTTTTTTTTACTAAACTTGATGAACTGTCACTAGAGGGCAGTAGTATACAGGAAGTCATAACAACATTATCAACCCGTGACGTGTACTAGAGCCACGATGCATTTACTGCATGTAGTGAATGTTAAACTACTGGAAGAACGAGTATTTCTTCTAGTCAGTTTTTACAAACTTACTCTTATACTCTTATCATGCAAGAAGCACCTACACTAGTGGTCCCTCTCAAAGTCAACCAAGTCAACCATACAAACTGTTCAGAAGTCTGGAGGCAGTTTATTGAAGTGGCACTGAAGGAAATTATCTTTTCCAAATGGGAATGGGGGTACGCCGCAAAGTGTTTGTAGGTCTGAGATGAATACAGATCTCGGCAGCATTTACAGAATGTGTAATTCTCTTTCCTCTAAATACCCTTTTGCATTTTCCTCTTCATCCTTGCCTTCTGCAACATGCTTCCTCTGGCATTATGCTTTAGTTCTCCGTCCGTTTTGGGATCCCAAGAGATCTTGCAAGTGGAGCAGTTTGGGTGAAATCTGTGTCATTTACTGACCTGATTCATTTTCTTGTTGTTTTTTTTAAATATACTGGTGATTCCCCCTATTGCACTGTTACTATTGGGCTGCATTTAACTGGACTGAAGGTCTATTGAATGTTGGTGACCGGAGCTTCTTAAGGCTCATTTATGCTCCATGTTCGACACGTATACGGATACACATGGAGCCTGGCTCTGGAAATGGGTCCACTGGCACTGTGCACATGGCTGCTCACTGCTCCTGACTGATTGCCCCAACGGCATCAAAGGATGGGTCAAATACACTGCACGAATTTCCCTAAAGGGATCAATAAAGTATACCTAAGGCAGTGGTTCCCATCCTGGAGTGCACCAGAGATTGCAGGGGCGGCCTGGAGCTTAGTCTAGTCAGAAAAAAATATAATTTTATCAAATAGTACAAATTCAGCACATATGATTGTGAAAGTACACATGCAGAAATATTTTTGGGGGTTGGAGTGAAAAAAAAAAATCATTGGTAATTATTTTTGTTTTGTTTTGATGCATTTGTGAAAGCATATGGACTGGGATCCAGCCTGACTCCGGTACAAGTAGGGAGGGCTTCATGGAAAAACATGTTAGCATTCATTAGTAGTGTGATTGGGGGCTTAGTATTTTCTTGAAAGTATTTGTTTACAGGAAAAAACAAATAGCTTATGCATGAACCGGTCCTTTGTTCGGCCATCATTTCACTGACAGGTCAGTGTTCGGGTTTAGTGTTTTAGTGGAACAAAGTAAAGTTCAAGAACGGTCCTTTGATCAAGTCCAAGTTCAGCCAACTTGATTCAAGAGATAATTGTCCTCTGTATTTGACCCATCCTTCAACCAGTTCTCCTGGACAAACATCTGAGAAGCGTAGGGTGACCATAGTGCAGCTTTTTCTCATTAGTTAACAGCTGAAAGATTAGCCTACAGGTCACGTGAGAACCTGTACAACATGCCCAGACGCTGGTTTGAACATACAGGGTCCAGAAACCTTCTTGAGCAGGCGAGGCCATGTGTCAGTGTGTAAACTAGACAAAGGAAAGTTGTTCACAAGGCCCTGTCAGAGTTTTTAAGACTAAGAAAAAAGAGTGCAAATATGTTTGTTGATATGATTGTTGAATATTTATGTAGGAAAAAAAATGCATTTTCCGTATCATCAGGTTCAAAGGTAGTTTATTACAGAGATAGGGTTTTTCAGTTTCATTGTTTGATCGAAATCCTTTGAGGTTTCCACGGCAACAGTGCAATCCACTTTCCTTTTTGACTGTTCTTTCAATGCCATGCATTTATTTTTCCAATCCTGCAGTCATGATCTTCTAATTAGATCTGTCTTTTTTACATGCTCACAGCAACATACAGTATCGGAGGCAGATTAATACTCAACATTGATTAGTCGTCTTCCACTGAACACAGCCATGAGAAACACTATTCTTTTCCATAGACTCGAGTGGTCATTATCAAGCTTTTGTTGAAACAAGACAATGTCAGTTGGCCATGATGGAGTTGCTCGAAGTCTGGGAGCCGTGCCATGCTGAAGGTGGCCTGGGCTCAATCCATTAGGACAATTACAGCAGTTACCCTTGGCTTCATAAAGTCAAACTAAACTAATAAAAGGCTCAAGTTACGTGACACCAACAAGTCGGTCCAGAAATGTATAAAAACGCTGTCATTCATGAGATTATATGTCTATTCGGTCTGTTCCAATCTGGGCGGGCACAGCTGGAGGCTTTTTGTCATAGGATTTCAAAACAAAATTTTGATTGGCATTTTAAATTTTATAATCCAACAAATGTCTCTAGCTCTTGACCTCTTATGGTGGTTTTACTTTTTACCAGTGTGGATTTACTCCTTGTCCTCAGAAGGCAGGGCTCATTGCCAATCTGTGCCCGAACCAAATTGGTACCCTTTTTCTGGGTACGTTTTAAAATGTAAACCCATCGTTGTGTAGCCTGTCCACTTATTTATATTTCTAATAGTGTGACCTTGGCTCTCTGCTCCACTGCATGCCGTTTTCTCCATTAAGCTTCAGATTTGCATAAAAGAGTCTTTGTTCCTTCATTACAGCTAATGAACAATTGCGTATTCTTCTGCCCTTGTTATTGTGACACACACTGAGGTCTGATTGTGCCTAAATCTGTTTGTACACATGGGCTGCAGCAGCACATAGTCATCCAGGTCTGATGATGTCGAGGTTCAAACACAATCTAATTTGGAGATAATTGAATGCATTGTTTAGCATGTTTCCACTTAAATTGATTGAGTGAAAAGTGTAAGCATCCTTGAGCCATGTGAATAGTGTCTTTTGTTTACTGTACGTGTCCGTAGCACGGCTAGACGAGCGTATCGGTGTGGGCTGGTGCCAGTAGTAAACCCAAAGCCGCAGTGGAGCCCAGCCCTCACTCCTACCGCGAGACGCCTTACTAGTAGTGAAAAGAGGAGCTGCAGCACTTGGCCACTCCCTCCTACCAGTCGCGATTGGCCAAAAAAAGCCAACTCCCTCCCCTTTCACCTCATTGGTATGCCAGCAGTGCGGCGCGGCAGGAGGAGAGGGGAGTGAGTGAGAGAGAGAGGGGTTGCAGTCAGTGCAATGGGCTAGAGGAGGAAAGAGGAGGAGGAGAGTGAATGAGAACTGCTGGATCTGCTTTGCCTTTGCCCACCTTCGTGCACGTTCATCCTTTATTGGCAGAAAACGCTTGGGTTGCAAAGTCCTGGCTTCCTGATATTTTACCTTTTTTATTTACAGCTTGAGGAATAACCACGGAGCGATGCTTTCTCCATCAGCAAAAGGGGCTGTGATTTAGGTACCCCCAGCGGCTACCTCAGCCGAACCCCCCCTCAGCACCTTATCCCATCCCGTGGCGCGCCTCCTTATGCCCTTGTCCTCAGCGGCTCCTCTCAACTCCCTGGCCATTATATGGATAGAAGCTCCCTGTTTCAGCTCATACAAGAGCAGGTAAGCGGCGTGTTGTTGCAGACACACGTATTTACGGAGCCAGCCCCGTAGCATGCAGCGGCGGAGGTTTCTATGGTTACAGGGCTCCGTGTGGCCACCTCGCCGTCTACATCCAGGAATTGAGAGATACCTGAATGCTGCTGGCGACACTGGATATGCTGATAGCTGAGGAGATATAACAGACACGGAGATGAACGTGAGTAGAGATGGATCAGAGCGAAACGTGAGGTCAAAGCATGGAGCTTGTCAGGGGGTGTGGGGGTCTTCTTGCCATGATTTTAGAGAGAGAGAAAGGGGTGTGTGTGTGCTCCACAGTATACGTTTTGTTTGTGCTCAAATCATTCATGTTGTCATTCTACTATTTCTTCATCTTATAAAGTCCCCCCCCCCTCCCCCCCTCCCCTTCAGACATGTTTGTTAGACCCAAATGCTCTGGTCCCTTGGTTAATCAAAACAAGGAGCCATAGTCCTATATAGCTATAATTGCATACCTATATTTCCACCACTTTATCGATGCACACTTCAAGTTTTGCTTTGATCAGCCAGCACTATTTTTACCAAAGCATTAAAGAATTTCTGTCTAGATGTTTTCTAGGCAGAAATTCCATCCACAGCATATGTTTATTTGGCTTGAGGTTCCCTGTGTGTTCTGCCCACTCGTCTTCCTGTGCGGTCAAGACTATCGCAATGCTTTGTCTTTTTTGGAGGATGTTTTTGACTTTGGGGCACATTGGCAGATCCTGGGGTCCATCATTTAGACCAAGAAGCAAATCAATGATCTCCTGTGGGGTATGGAGGTTGGGTCTGCGGCTCATCGGCAAAAGCATTGATAAATTGACCAAGGAGCCTCAGAGTGACAGTTTTCTGAATGTCGTGTTTATATGACGAGGAGGATGTCCATGTGGTTTGACTGTGCTGAGAAGATGCTTTGAGATCGCACCTTTGAGTCACTATTGAATATCCACTGGTGTGAGACCATCTTCTGCCCAGACATATTTCAGTGTGTTTCAAAGCAGCTGACTCATCTATGTCACTGCTTTTTCTTTTTCTTCAGTGAAATAGAAGTTTGCTTCTCTTGCACTGTGGATAATTGCATATTGCATTGATCCAGAGTTTACTCTGTGTCTTCAAATATAGACAGTTTGTAAAGCCACAATTGAGCACGCTGCAGTTCTATTAGGATCAACTCTAGACCCAATCACTCACCACTGGCTGACAGCATGCTTTTCCCCCCTTTTGGGACCCATGCAAGGGCCTGTGATTTGAAAGGCCTCTCTATAATTAAACTAGAATAGAATGAAGAGTGGCATCAGCATGCAGATTGTGAATATGGAAGCACTTTAGTCACTCTATTCGTTTTCGTTAGACTTTTTTTCAGCAGGTTGATTTTTTTCTGATGTCACGGCCAGGCTACTTCCACATGATGCCCGTGTGTACCCTTCATTTATGTTACTTGTGCTAATGCACTGTAAAGAATAGCACATTTACTTAATACTTGGGCAAGGAGATGGTTTTACAGTACCAACATAAATGTGAGGCAGAGAATATACAATGGCAACTGGCAGCATGCGTTTATTATTAGTCTGTCACACTGACTGGAGCCTGTAGCTGGCCTCTCGATCATTGCACAGTGGTTTCAGAGCTTATGGTGGCACTTGTGATAGAGCCACTTGATGGTCAGCAGCTTTCAGCTACCTGTGTTTCTGACATTCACTTCTTATCTGGATTATTAATATCTCCTCCATAAGCACTCCCTCTGACAGACTCACTGGATGGAGCTTTTAGACATGACCTTCTGTCTTTTTGAATTTGCATGAGACTGCATTTGTAGTGTACGTTTGGGTATTTACATATTTGCCTTTTTATACATTAATTTTCTGGTATATCTTGCTCAAGGGAAGCACAACTTTATATTAGTAATTAAAGTAAATAATGAGCGGTGAACACTGGCCAGCTCCCAGAGCTGCAGAGGTGGTTCAAGGGTTTATCTGATGCCATGCAAATATGGTTTGCCAGATAAATGCCATTGGCCTCTGCGAATCAGAGCCTGCTACAGACTGTTCGCTCTGTGAAGACCAAGGGAGACTGAATTGTTGGTTGTGGTCCACTGCCCCATATTAGTGGGAAGAGGCCTGGATATACACTGGGCATGCATTGCATTTTGTCTGTGGTCGGTTTAAAACCAGCTGATTCACTGTTGGCCTTGCTATTTCCCCTAAATGTTTTATCTTATTGCCATGATGTAATATCAACTTTTTGCTTTTACCAATCTTAAAGACATAATTTTTTGCTGTCTTTATATTGCCCAATATTGGCATTGCACAATATTGTGGTGATTGGGTGACCGGTGTGCCATGACAGGGGTGACAGCATGTCATTTAACCCATGGCTGCTCATCCTGAGCCCCTGGACAACATGATAAGTCGGCCAATGGTGCATTCTGCTCATCTCCACAGTTAAAGTAATGGAGGTCCTGTGGGTCAACGGGGAGATCATTCTTCTCCTATGTGCTCCTGAGATGGCAAATGTGGTTACTCTTTTAACTTAACACCTCCACCTTGCATCCATAATCACAAACTGTCTCTGCTTCCCCCTGCCTTAAACCCATTATTGCCTTATTTGTGTCTCATTGGTCGTGTTCCATCAGTGTATCTGTATGCTTTTTTTCCCTCTCAGACTCCTGAATCATCCCTCTTTTATCATCCCCCTCTTCTGCTTTATTGCCTTTTCTTTGCCTCTTTTCGGGGCAAAGAGAGGAAGAGTGAAGGTTGAACGCAGAAAGAGATGACACAAGGGCGATTGGTTTCCATGGCAATATATGCAGCTTGTCAGAGTGTTGTCTTTGCAGGTGTTGGATTATTTCAATAACTACATTTTTCCTTTTACACTCTTCTTTTACCACCTCAATCTACCAGGCCTGGTTAAAAAAAGACCTCCATTCCAACACACGCTCATATCACTGCACCTTGTCTCGCAAAGTGATAACTCTAATTGGCTACAGGAACCTTCCCCGCCCACACGGATCTTCCCCGATGAGGCCAGGGGAGTGCTGCGTGAGGTGCCTAGCTTGACAGTTTGACGTCAACACTAAATGCTCACTCGGGCCTGCACAGTACGTCTGTATGTCTGCTTATGTGGCACGGCTATATGCGCGGCTCTGAGCAGATATATGCGGGGTGACAGTAATCAGAAGTCTCCTGTGCGGCTCCATGTTCCTGCTGTCAGTCCAGGGCAGATCGAGGAGCACATTAGAACCTGATACATGTATTCCCCCTCTGTGGCAAAGGCTGTGGAGCGCTGGAGTGTGTCACTGTGCTCTCACTGAACAGAGGAGCACAAGCTGGCTGGCACACGGTCGCTTTGGGCTGACACACAGACGGATAGCAGCCGGGCATTTTCATTCACTCCGCGTGGCATTTCTGCTTTGCTGCCTGTCTTTGTGCCTCATCCTCCCCTCCACAACTTGCCTAATTCCACCATTTTTTCATCTTCCCAGCCCCCTGCCTTAGCTGCTTTCTTCTTCCCCATCCCTTCTCTCTCTTCTCCTCGTCTTGGTCCCGCGCACATCAGAAGCTACAGTGTAATTTCTTCTCAGCGGGCCTCAGGGGAAGAAAATGGGTCATAACAGCCCATGCAACATACAGTTAACCAGATTATCCAAAAATAGATGTGTAAATGTTTTCTTTTGTCTGTTTGGAATTTGTTTACTGGAATTCTATGAGTGGTCAGGAACAGAAAAACAAGGATTGTTCTCAAATATAGTGGCTACCTATTTGAAAATATTTGATTTAATTTGTTTTCCTTTGAGAGTCATTGAAAAGGAGGAAATCTTCGCTGCAAGAACATCCTCTACAATAACAGAGTTGTTTTATCCTCTGCACACAGCTCCCAGGGGAAAGCAAATGCAAGCGTTAAGGAGCTGAACAAACAGATTAGAAAGCTTGATGTAATGTTTTAATGGCTCGTAATGATCTGGAAACCGTGTCAAACAAGGCTGTCTGTATAATATAGGTTTTTGTAATTGTGAAATGGAGCCAGCATGGATCAAATAGTTATCTGGAGGCCTTGTTGGTTATCTTGAGGCTATACCATGTTCAGTACTAAGTAGCACTGGACAGCCAGAAGCCAACTAAAAACATGATAGATCTTTATTTTTGCACAGCTGAGCCTGAGCAGTGGAGTTGAAAGCTTTGAGCCCCCTGTAGTTTACAGTGACCCGGAGCAGCATGGTTCTCCTCACGCTGATTGTGAAATGGCTAACTCCAAAGTCAGCTGGCCTTAGACCCGACACTCATTGCAGGTTCACAACATGGGCAGTGAAGGTTGAACTTTACTGACTCCACACTGACGCAACGTTTGAAAGCTCATATTAGCCCACCACAATGCAAGTAGGCTGTAGTATCTGGAAAAAGTCTAAAGAAGCTGTGCTAAAATTACTGTCAGCCTGCCCAGGGACTACAGGTGGAAATTAGCACTTGTGCTACAACCTGGTACAATGCATCTCTCCTTTCTGAGGTTAATGTTTATTGTGCACTGTCCCTGTTCAAATAAATAAAAAATTCAGGTAACAGGGAATGAGAAACAGCCTTGTCTCATTGCAGACCTTTGTACAGAACCCGTTTGTCTTTGGGATTTATTTTTTTTCCCCACTCTCTTTTACTAAGGAGAGCAAGCGTTAGGAATTGCATTTAATTGGAAATAAATTTCATTGAAGTTATGTGAGGAAAATAAAGTAAAGTAAATACCAAGGCTGCTTCCCATGAAAAAAGAAAAGTGTGCATTTATCCAACCTATACTTTACAGGACATTTTTATCCCAGTGCTATTTCAGACCACTGCTGTTTTTATGACTCTCCCACTTGAATCAATTACAAGGAGCAGTGCTGGCATGCACACGTTTCAGCAGAAACCCTTTTGGGCATTGGGCTTCTATGAGTGAGTGATGATTACAAAAAACATACTGACTGCAAGCAAGGAACATGACATGACCAAAGACTGATCCAAATGTCAACCAAATGAAGCATCCTCTCCAGAACAGACAGACAAGTCAACCTTGTTTAAAGATGGAGGAAAGTGCAGGTCACCGCATATTAGAATGACATCGCTGTCTGTCTCCTCTGCAGCTCCAGCAACAAGCGCCTGCTGTTTCCTCTGGCAGTCCTGCTTTAATGAGGTTCAATGGGGCTTTTCTTCAGGCACGTCTAATTCTTTCAAAGGCATCAGAATGGCACAACTTAATTAATACATCTGTAAAAGTCTGAGCTAACGTTTTTAGCACACATTTTTTATTTATTCCATTTTCTTTCTGTTTGAGTGCATATTGCAGATCCACATTCTTTTTAAACCTCATTTGTGTAGTGTTTCTGCTTTAGTTCTGAAACCTGTTTTTGTTTTTTTTATCCGGCTTTAACCATTCATCTAAATGTTTGTTTTACTTGTCTTTCAGCTGGACCCAGAGAACACCGGATTCATACCAGTGGAGAACTTCACCAGCCTGGTGGAGCACCATGAGCTGCAGTTGGACCCATCCAAGCTGGACATGCTGTTAGCCCTGGTCCAGAGCAATGAAGAGGGGCAGGTGTGCTACCAGGAGCTCATCGAGCTGGTAAATGGCCAATCTATTCTGGTCCTAAAAGACAGGATACACAAGCTACCATTCAGCTGGATTTTAAAAAGGTTACAGAATTGATCCAGACAGAGCCAGTAAGCGTTGCAGTGGAGAAAATTGACTCAACCATTGAGGTCATCCTGCAAAAAGGGAGATCAATCTTTCTCTTTAATAATTTGTCAGTAAATCTTAGACTTAACCTCACAAACTGCCTTCCACATGTAGCATGCCACCTGACAAAGCATCAATATCTCAATCACTTTACAAACACACTCCTGTTTGGAACATCTTTAAAGGATGTTAGATGGAACATCTGTAATGGATGCAACTTGTATCCCTTTACCTTTGGCCAGCTCTGACAAAGCTCCCTCTGTGTAGCAGAGCCAGTAGTTAATGATGTGCAGAAGCATGTCTTCTCTAGCCCTGAGAATATTTTGTATAATTTGCAGTGCGTTATCCTAACCACACAGCAGATGGTTCGTCTATAGCTTCTTTGCATCATAGGTCAGACTTCTCCAACTGCATTGCCTGTTTGTATTCTTTCCCCAGCTGTTTTTCCACCCACGATTATTTACAATAGCTAGAAATTCAGGCTTTACATGCAAAAGTCTCTTGCAGCTTGTAGAGGAGCACCTGCCTGAGCTCCTGCCACCATAGGGCTCTAAGCATTATAATTAATTCTACATAATAATGCCTGTTGTATTTTGCTTCCTATGAGCCCATTTTTTGCCCTTTTCATAGTTTTCATTTCATACACCACGCATCCATTCCTCCTTATGCCTCCCATGAACTATAATGAAGCCTACTGCATGCGACTACTCATGTGGGGCTCCGACTGTACCTTCATACAAAACCATTTAGCCAACTATGAGCTTTAGGATATTTACATCCTTTTCACCGTTAAGCACATAGTATAAAGAAAAAACACCTTCTAGACTTCAGACGGCACAGTGGAAACACTTTTAAAATTGCCTATCAGCCAAATGCAAATTGCCTTCGATTAGCCCAGCGTCGCTAGTAGCAGGCAGTAATCTGAGGTAATTTGAGAACGCCCAGTCTCACACGGGTATCGACCTCCGGCTCTGATTCAAAGATTTGCCTGACACACACATGTAAGTGAATACATTTGCATGCATAGCCCCCTTGTGATTCATTGTGTTATTAATGAATGCAGCCACCCACTTCCCACCCGTCTTGTCTCGCTGGCTCCCCGTGTAGGCAGACGCTCATTCATACACATGAGGGCTGTCAGTACACATTTGCTGACTAATTCCGCGGATGGGCCAATGTTGATGTGAACTTGGACACCCGTCTTCGAAACACGTGCTTTTGGAATCACGGCAGGTTCACCCCTCTGAGCCGCTGCGGGATGAAGCGTGAGCTGACATTTACACGCAGGTCGTCTCAACGGCTCCGCCACCAGCCCTTTTGGCCTTTTAAACACTGTCCTCGGAAAAGACGCAAATCCAAGCACCTTTCTTTCACTTGGACATCATCCAGCCGCTGTTTGACGCTGATGTTCAGAATACTTCCATTTCACATTGTTCAAATGTGGCATTAGATCCAAGTTGGTGCCTTATATCCAGTGACTGCATTGATTTGTGGAGATTAAATAGTCCTGATACAAAGTCTTAACTTTGAACTTGAAAATTATATTAACGTATTCAAATTCCTTTGTTAATCAGGTAGACAATGGCTCCATGAGTATAGTGTTCTATGGATTCAAAGGTTGGAGGAGGTTAAATGACAGCTTTGGCCGGTGCGTACTGTCTGTTTGCTTCTAGACACGACACTTCATCCCAGGACCCATAGACGCAGATCTTAACTAGCCTGGTCAGGTACAAAACAACTTGAGAATGGGGAATGAATAGGGCTGGGTACCGTTAAACGATACCAGTATGGTATTGAAAAAATAATGAAGGTACTACCGGTATCGAAATATAAATTGGTACCTAAAACGGGTACCGAAAAAATATTTATCTTTAGAACACATTTTTCTCTTCCTGGTGGGTCTTGAGACTGCACTAAAGAAAGGGCTAAGGTGTTTCAGCTCAAATAAATGATAAAAACACTAAAAGAAACATTTATTATAGAATTAAATATTTTATAGAATTAATTATCATTATTGTTCTGTTTTATGGTTCTACAACAAAACTGAAAATCAAGCAAAAGGATAAATGACTCGATTTGAGAATATTAGTCTTGTTTAGAGCAGTTTTTACTAGATTAGACTCATTTACTACTGTCATCTAGATTATTTGGTTTATTTCATTTTTACTGATTCTAAGGTAATCTCACTTGAATTAGGAAAATAAAACTGCCAAAAGACCAATTTTCTTCCCCCATTGGTAAATTAATTTAAATAAAAAAAGGCAATCAGTAGAAATCTATTGAAGCAAGTCAAAACAAGTGGTTAGAATTAGGTCAAATGAGCCACTTAACTCAAAACAGCTCAAATTTAGATAAATAAGATTTTTGTGTAGATGACCAATAATTTAGTATAGGTATCGAAAACCAAGTATCGTTTAAGTACTAGTATCGAAAAAACATGAATGGTACCCAGCCCTAGGAATGAATGAATAAGGCTTGACATTTTAAAGTGTTTTGAAGCATCTGGAAAGAATGGTTCAAAGGCTTATATTCATTAAATATAAGCCCATATAGAACCTTGGTGTACTGGTTTAACTTTGGATTGAATCATGGATTAGGGCGATCTTTTTAGACCTGGTGTTATCCCTTAAATCCGTGTTTTGTCTGGTTTATGGCTTGCACTTGTGTAGATCCCTTTATATAAAAATGTATTTTCTGAATCACAGAATTATTTAGTCTATTTCAATATTCATCAAAGTTGTTGCATATTCCTGTGTGCTGTCTTTCAACCCACAAGCCTGTTGAAGTCATTCCCCAGTGTTTTAACGTGTGTCTCCTCAGATTTGTTCGATTGTAACACATTCGGATGATGGATTTTACAACCTTGAAACTACATGCCTTCGCTTCCTCTGTGGGCGTTTGAACCGCACAGTTAGGTCGCTGCTTTTCCGCTGTCTGGGCGGTGGAACAAGCCCCGCATCTGACATCGCACATGCTCACGTTCATCTTTCATGGCGGAGAGTTGGGCTCAGTTCAGCCAGAGGGGCGAATATGTAACGCTCTGCTAAAACCTCTCTTGGGGAATCTCACACACGCGCGCGCACACACAGGGAGGGCAGAGGGCCGTGACTCCGCTAATCCGCTGTGTACTTTTGCAGGAAAAATATCACAGACGTTTTACACGCTGCGACATCTTTCCGCACAATTGCACACCGCCTGTCTCCATGTCGACGCGGGATGCTGTGAGACGGGCCACGTGTCAAAGTTCTCACATGGGGGGGTGACTGTTAAAGCAGGGCTAAACATAAGTTAGTTATATTTGTGCGTGCAGGAGAACATAAAGATGTTATAGGAGTCTCGCCAGATGAGCTCAGTCACGGCTGCACAGTTGAAGAAGTGTGTCATTGTTTTCCTTCGGGTGGTAATTTCCTCATGTTGGACTGAAATCCAAAATGGCTGCTATGGTTAATTACCATACACAGGCTGATGCTGCGGATGGAGATCTCGACAGTGAGGAGCTGGCTTTAGTTAGGAATTTACGTAGATGGTATGAGATGGGCTCAATTTATAGGAATTTGCATTCCAGTGGATAAGATGAGGTGAATTTTAAGAAATCCATCCTATAAATGGACATAATTGCTATGACTTAATTAATTAGTACTATTATGAGTCTGATGTCACACATAGTACTTAAGTGGTGATGTTAAGTGCACATACAAAGTTGTACAGCAGATTTTGATATGTTTTGACACAAATTAAGCTCGTTTTGCCACTGACCCGTCTGACCCCTTTTGAAGCTATACTGTCCTGCCCAAAAAGCTGTGACCAAAAGGTCTGAATTGCCACTAACCAAAGTTGGGTTGAGACATTATTTTAGATATAAATGTAAAAGAAAAAACACACACACACACACACACACACACACACACACACACACACACACAGGATGTTCTTGTACAGGGCCAGGCCACATTAAAGGGGAGGGAATGTGGGGGAAAAGTTTTGAAAACTG
>OMNZ01047406.1:36222-46380 GCA_900303255.1 Lesueurigobius sanzi | reverse complement strand
ATGACTTGTATTAATAAAAAAAACAAGCATTTTGATAAAAGTTTTTCATCAATTCACAGATGGTTTCATCAAATCAATGTCATTTTCATCAGTTCAAGTCGTCTTTATCAAATCACAGCTGCATTTATCGCACGAGCGTCGTACATAGAAAGCTGGAATTTTTGTTACTTCCGGTATAAGCCCCTGGCGTGTTGTAGTTCTCAGTTCCACGCATGCGCACGGACAGTTGTCAGAAGACCATAGAGAGTACAGCAGAAGACGTTCATAAGCACCAGTCATACAAGTATATCCACCAGGGCACGCTGCTCATGAAGGTCTTCTGAACTACAACACGCCAGGGGCTTATACCGGAAGTAACAGAAATTGCAGCTTTGGTTTGATAAAACTGACTTGAACTGATAAAACTACTGTGACTTCATAAAACCATTTGTGAATTGATAAAATTTAACTTTTATAATCAATTTTATTCAATATTTTAATCAATATGAGTCATTTTACATGTGTTTATATCGGATGTACTTTTATCACATTACCTTTCATCAAATTCACATTTTATCAAATACATTTTTGTTACTTCCACCCGTCTATGTATGACGCTCGTGCGATAAATGCAGCTGTGATTTGGTAAAGATGACTTGAACTGATGACAACGACATTGATTTGATGAAACCATCTGTGATTGATGAAAAACTTTTATCAAAATGCCTGTTTTTTAATCAATATGAGTCAATATGAGTTTTTTTTTCTTTCAATACTTTCTTTGAGCATCTGAATTTCACAAAGTTGTCAGAGAGTCATTTTACATGTGTCAGATTCATCAAATTCACGTGGCCTTTTACCAAATAATTTTTGTTACTTCCACCCTTCATACAGTGTCTGCCCTTAATCCGTTTTCCTTGTATTGCCCGATATCAACTCATCCGTTCTCTCAATGAGCTTTCCAGAGGCAGATATGATCAAACAAATACAACTAAAGATACAAGCTACAAGAGAAATGTGTTCTGCCCTTAGTCCATGCTCGGTAACAAAAATACATTTGTGACTAAAGAAAATCAATTGTAGTTTAGGTGGCAATCTCTGCATCGATGGTAGACCTATTGCATATTCTTCTAGATAAAAGTTATCTAGAAGTGAAATCTGAGTATCAAGTTTCAAGAAATCAGCCAATGGGGTGAGTTTTTTTTACGCTTAAATTATGAAAAAAGAACATCACTCTCAAAAGTAGATCAAAATTCTTAATTTACTTAAAATAACATTGATTTAAGTGTAAAAAACAAACAAAAAAAACCCTCAACCCATCAGCAGATTCCTTGAAACTAGTTACTCAAATCAGTGTAGTGCCATTAGTTTGAAAATTATTCCGATATGTTTATAGAATTGAGTAGAAATATTTCCTACAATATTTCCCTTCCTTTTTATCATTTGTGTGTGTTTTTCTGTCAGGCGGGTTTGTCGCTGAAGGAGAGGCTACAGATCGCTCTCGACGTCGTGGAGGGCATCCGCTTCCTGCACGGCCAGGGCCTACTGCACAGAGACATCAAGCTAAAAAATGTTCTGGTGAGTTCAAGGGTCATGGGAATTTACCCTTTTGAAAGACGGACCTTTTTATGCACTCCACTGGAAAGTCCACTGAAGAAGTTAGTTTACTTTACTTTATACGTCACATACACATAGATACATGCAAGTTTCTTTTGCACCATCCATCTAGCTGCAACATGCACAACATATAAACAGACAGGGTATAATACTAGGAGGTGGGAGCTAGGGGCTATGGCTTGATTTAACAGTCTAATGGCCTCAGGATAGAAGCTCCCCCTCATCCTCTCAGTTTTAGTCCCGAGAAGACTGTATCTCCTTCCTAATGGCAGCAGCAGGGAGAACAGGCCGTTATCTGGATGGCTAGTGTCCCTCACCCTGCCCCCCATCCACACTGTGATACTGCCAGTCAGGATGCTCTCTGTGGTGGAGGGTACAAGTTTTTTAGCACCTTTGTTGACAGTCTGAAGTCCCGCAGTCGTCTGAGATTATACAAACGCTTGTGAGCCTTTTTCACAAAGAATTTAGTGTGCGTTGTCCAGCTCAGGTCCTGGGATAATAATGTGCACCCCCAGATAAAGCTGTCCATTCTCTCCACTGCTGTTCCATTGATGTTGATGGGACGGTACTGCTCCTGCTTGCTCCTGCGAAAGTCCACTATCAGCTCTTTTGTTTTCTCGATGTTAAGTTCCAGGTTGTTGTTTTGACCTCAGTCTATGATATGGTCTATCTCTGGGCAATAGGCTCTCATCATCGCCAGAGATCAGACCAATGATAGCTGTGTCATCTGCGAACTTGACAATGGATGTGGATTCGGATGTGGACACAGTCATGGGTGTAAAGTGAGTAGAGCAATGGGCTTGGGGAGCACCAGTGTTGAGGGCCAGGGGAGAGGAGATGTGATTGCCTACCTGTACTGCCTGCTGTCTGTCAGAAAGCCCACACAGATTGGTAGCCAGCCTTGAGGGCACTGTCGTGTTGAACGCTGAGCTGTAGTCTATAAAGAGCATCCTAACGTAAATTAGTGTATTCTGTCACTGTATATCCACTAATGTCTGTAAATGTATTCTTTATTTGCAGTTGGATAAGCAAAATCGAGCCAAGATCACTGACTTGGGCTTTTGTAAACCTGAGGCCATGATGTCCGGCAGCATTGTGGGGACCCCCATCCACATGGCACCCGAGCTCTTCACAGGTGCGAAAATGTCACCTATTGTTTTTGTATAAAACCGGCGACCTGAAAGATGACATTTCTTTTGGCCTTTTGTTTAACAGGAAAGTATGATAACTCCGTTGACGTCTACGCTTTTGGGATCCTGTTTTGGTATTTGTGCACTGGTTCGGTAAAACTCCCAGAGGCTTTTGAGAAATGCTCCAGCAAAGACCAGCTGTGGACCAATGTTAAGAAAGGTACGTGTTTGGTCAGACACATTAACTTCTATTATATTTAGATAGATAATATAAAGCAAGGAATATGCTCACGTCATGATAAAACTGCCTTTTTAGAGTTTTCAACATTTTCTAAAGCATACCTTGAGTGGCATTTCAGATTCAGATTCAGAAAACGTTAATTATCCCCCAGGGGCAATTCATTTATAGCATCCCGGCCGAACAATCACCCGTCTCATTAGTACATAAAAGTACATAAAAATGAAATAAGTCAACGGCATTGGAGAAACCTGGACCCATCAAAGATCAAAAGACTATTCTATTAGTATTCTGGTTACAAGTCCGTCCGTCTTTGCTTCGCACCTTAATAGCAGAAGGCTATAAAAGACAACAAGTAGCTTGTGTGTTTGCTCGTGGCACAAACTCTGAGGACAGTATGTGCTCAGGTTGGCTCATGCTTTGTTTGGCCTTGTCGGTCACTCTCGAGTCCCATGTGTGCTCATTTACATGCACTGTCCCAAACAAAATAATTAACTTATTCATCCAAATGTTGTGATCTTTGAACTGAATTTTTGAAGTCTTTACCAGACTTGTTTTGAGCGCTCTCTGCTGGCCATTTGTACAACTTCTCTCTGGTATTTCGATAAGAATTATACTTTCTTTTGTTTATATTCTCCTGTGTCATGTTTGGAGATTTCCTCTCTCGTGCATGTTTCTATATTGTTTTCCCTGTCCCTTAGGGTCCCGGCCGGAGCGCGTGCCCGGCTTTGATGAGGAGTGCTGGCAGCTGATGGAGGCGTGTTGGAACGGCGACCCGTCCCAGAGGCCACTGCTGGGCATTGTGGAGCCCAGCCTGCAAAGCATCATGGTTCGTATGTGTGGGCCTGAGCGTAAGGGCAGCAGCCTCGAGGACTCGAACTGAACTCACTCCAGACTCTTTCCGTTGTATTTATGAAGCCGTGTGGAAACAACAGGTGTTACATTGGATCCTTCACTTTCACCGTTGTGCGATTTATTTATGAGGAGCAGAACCATGTTGTGTAGATTTGTGTTTTATCAGATTGTGATTTGTATATTGCTCCTACAGTTAGCTTGCCGACTGTCACAGTAACTGTGCTAATTGCCACTCCGTTGTTGTATGTTACTAGATGCAATGTGTTTTAAAAGTAGCCCATTCCCAGTATTTTGAAAAAATATATATAAAAGATTCATTTTAGACTGTATTTAAACTGAACATTGCTGCATCTATTCGGACACATCTTTTTAATAAAATACTCTGTTACACCATGTGGTTATTTATTCTTTACTCACTCAAGTTTACCAGATAATGACAGTGTTGTTTTTAAGGGTTAGTGCTAGATATAGTCTGCTGGGGAGGGACGGTCTTCTGTGAGTTTGGATGGATCTATGCGTTGGTTTGTCTGGAAATATAACCAAAAAGTCATCTAAAAAAGTAAATATTTCATGAAATAAGTCAAGTTCCTTTTGATTCGAGTGTATTTAGCACTTAGATTAAGAAAAACACATCTTATGTCATGTAATTTGAGGTGTATTACCTAATTTTAAGTGCAATGAGATGTTCTTTCCCCGCAACTTAAGTGCAAAATACTTATTCCACTGGCAGATGGTTTTACTTGGCATAATATTGTGAATTAGAGCAATTTTAACTGATCCAGATGTCACTTTTTTGCAGTGTAACCCTAACCTTACCCATATCCCTGATCCTTATTTTTTTCCCTCCCGAGCCGACTTCCTAGCTCTAACCTTGTTAAAGTGAACCGTGTTCAGAAAGAGAACGAAGAGAGACAGAGAGAGGAAGGAGTGAGGGAGGAAGAGAGTGAGAGAGGAAGGGAGAGAGAGAAAAAAGAGGAAGGAGAAAGAGAGACAGAGAGAGGAAGGAGAAACAGAAAGAAGAGGGCCGGGAAAGAGAGGAGGGAGAGAGACAGACGACAGTTGCTACATATTTTTAGTCTTTCACCATATTTGTACAAAAATATCATGCAAATCAAGGTGAAAGTATTCTAAGTATTCAGAATACAGTACACTGATTGGGCAAAGTAACTGAATACGTTACAAAATACATTTTAAGACAAGTATTCAGTATTCTGTAACTGAATACAATTTCAAGTATTCTCCCCAACACTGGTAACCAGTAATAGTCTATTCAGTCAAATTAATCAAAGTACACTGCAAAAAATAAGTGAACATTTCTGGGTTTAAGAATATTTCATTTCAAGTTGATTGTGACTTGCCAAGTTAAATATGTCAAAAGAAATGAAAATGTATTTCCTAATTTTTAAGAGCAAAAGATATTTATGTAAAAAAAAATAAAAAATCTTATTCCAAATGTACAAAGACTTATTCCTTTGACAGATAAATTCATTTACCTGCTCAAATCGAGGTCAAATTATCTTCTTCCCAGAAATTTCAAATGACACGAATGGGATCGTTGTGGTGGTGGTAAAATATATTTCTGCAAAAAAAAAAAATGATTGTAACGAAAAGGCAACTCTTGAGCCTGACTTAATCGCCCCATTTTTTATTGTTTGTATCTGTATACATGTATATTTTTCATTTTCATAAGGTCCTCTTGAACATGCTTTATTTTTGTTTAGTTATGTGCCGCAATGTGGCTTTAAGCGACCGATCCCATCATCATCATCGTCATCATCAGTTAGTTGTGAACCATATTTGAGCATTGGAGCCATCTAGTGATTGTTATGACAAACTGCATTGCCTTTTTTGTGTACTATTTGTTTCCCCTCATAAGTTTGGAGCGTGAATTCTTGAGTGCACGTTATGTGACCTGAACAAACAACAAAGCGTCCATTGTTTGAACAGCAATAGGCCTTTATTGCTGTGAAGTTATTTGGTCCCTCGGGTCAAACTGTTCAGCAGAGTGTCTTCGATCGATGGGTCAAACAG
The DNA here is from genome assembly GCA_900303255.1 of Lesueurigobius sanzi. Lineage (NCBI taxonomy): Eukaryota > Metazoa > Chordata > Actinopteri > Gobiiformes > Gobiidae > Lesueurigobius > Lesueurigobius sanzi. The sequence continues at coordinate 40,530 of OMNZ01047406.1, read as the reverse complement.
ACTGGAATGTTGTATTGATGACACATGCAAAGGTTGTGATGTTTATGGACCAGAAATTAAGAAACACAAACAGATATGGCTCCACATCAAGAGAACAACTCCCTGATGTCCAACAATGTTCAACTTTATCACAAAATGTAGGTTTTCATGTTGCAGATTCAAGAACACAGCCCAAGGTCCAATATATAAACAGAACATTTGTAAAGAACCGGATGATGAGTTGGGGATGAGGTCCACAAAGGTGCCATATTAATCTTGTGGCTAGACCTCACACCTATATCATTTTAAGTATATAAGTAAAAGTGCAGATACAGGACCAAGAAATTACTTAAGTAGAAATTTAATCTGATACTTTTACTTAAGTAAAAGTACAAAAGGATCCACTGTAAAATGTACTTTGAGTAAAAAGTAAAAGTATTTTTCTATGTGCAAAATGTTTCTTTTGAATCTAGACCTGATTTAGACTGAAGAATGTTTGCCTACGATGGACAACTCCGCTGAGAACCTACACATGGTTTAGATCAGGTTAAGACCTGGTTAAGTCCTGATTTAGACCTGTTAGTAGTTTACTCATTTAGTCCTGGGACTAAACCAGGTCGAAACCTGATCTAAACAAGGTCTAAACGAGTAAACTACTAACTCAAACAACAGGTCTAAATCAGGTCTAAACCAGGACTAAATCAGGTTTAAACGTGATCTAAATCAGGTCTAAATGAGTAAATTACTAACTCAGGTCAAAAACAGGTCTAAACCAGGTTTAAACCTGATCTAAATCAGGTCTAAACCAGGACTAAACCTGATCTAAACAAGGTCTAAATGAGTAAACCACTAACCCAGGTCAAAATCAGGTCTAAACCAGGACTAAACCAGATCTAAACGAGGTCTAAATGAGTAAACCACTAAACTAAGTCTAAACTGGAACTAGTAGAAAGTACAAATACTGGCTCTAAAATGTAGTGGAGTAGAAAGTACAAATACTGGCTCTAAAATGTAGTGAAGTAGAAAGTACAAATACTGGCTCTAAAATGTAGTGGAGTAAAAGTAAAAAGTATTCATTATAAGTACCTATTATTTGTACTTTTTACTTTGTTACTTTGAACCACTGTAATTGACTGGTGTGTTGAAAAAATACGTACGGTTTGTGATGATTGAAACATTCAACTTTGTCCTCCATTCAGTATTTACACTGCAAAAAATAAATACATCTAAGAATAAGCAACATTTTGAATGAATATGTTATTGATTTAAGTAGGTGAACACAATAATCAAATTAAAGTAAAATATTCTTAATTCCAGTGACTTTAACTCATCAGTACATAATTTTTTGCAGTGTATCTATTGAAAAAGTCAGTTTTATCACTATTTCAGCTTTATTGGATTATTCAACAACAATTTGAGGGTAAACACAGTATTTTACATTATATATGTAGCATATTCAATTCTTAATGGGTCACTGCTGTTCATTCTAATGGGGTTGGTCCTGACTCTGTATCAGTAAGAACCTGCTGCTTCTTAAAATTGCTGGATGCTGAAAACAAAATATACAATGGATTTCTTCTGCATTTGGGAATTCATTCAGGTCCATTTTTTATAATTGTAAATCGATTTGAACAATGATTTATGTTAAAATGTACTTTTGCAGTGGAGTTTTGTGGTTAGGGGTCAGGGGTTCGTGTTCTGACTCAGGCTTCTCTCTCTCTTCACCCTTTTCACCCCGAGCTGCAAATGTATCCTATTTTAAGTAGTACAAGGAGAACAATTAATTATCTCATCACAAAAAAAACGACGACGATGTGGCACGCTGAACTTGTATAAAACTGTTTAATCAGTAAAAAATGGTTGTAAAAGACAGACACCAGTGGAAACATGGCATTGTAAGGACTTTGCAGTTCACTTCGAGTTTACAGTGGTCAACATGGCATCCATATATACATTAAAAACAATGGTACAAAGTGAGATTGGTCTGATCTGCATGAGTTACCGACGTATATAGATTTTTACTTAATAGATTCATTTAAAGATATGTCCTTTTTCCATTTACAGGCCGCTTTGTACAGTTAAAACAACTCCCAATAGTCTTACAGCACATTTACAGACGATTTATTATTTTTTACAAAGACAAAAACTTCACAGCTAATCTATAAAACACAGCTGGTAGTTCTCTGAATGCGTCCGTCGATCGGAAACAATGAGAGTGTATTAGACGCCTTTAGGAATTGAGCTCCGAAGAGGCATGAGAAGTCTTTCCGTACAGGCAGTGGTTCTTCAGCTTTTTGTCCTTCATTCGGAGAAATAGCTTATCATCAAGAAGATCCGTGCTTTTTTTTCCCCCCACGCAAAAGTCCGTGAATCAACTTGTAACTTGTAACTTGTAACTAGTAAACGTCCCGTTGCGTCGACGCGAGAGCAACAGTCCTGTGCTTTTTTATTTTCATTTGTTAACATTTATGACTTGTTCTCTGCCCTGGCACTGTAACATAAGGTAAACGATCCAAGAAAATAAAGTTCCCTGAATGCTCACTAATGGACCCACGAGTATGACCAATTGTTTGTCATAAAAATTGTAACAAAAATTCAGAAAAAATAATAAAAACTCACCTGCCTGCAAGTGTGTACAGGCAGCTAATAACAAAAAGTGCATTGCTTCAAGTATGTAAACAACAAATCGTTTAAAGGGACCGTGTGGGACAGTGCAGCGACTCCTGAGGTTTTGGCACATCACTTTCTCTCCGTTCACAAATACACGTCGAGGCTCCTTCCGAGAAAAGGCGGGGGGGGGTCCATCGTCGAGAGGGAGGCTCTATGACCTGCAAAGACACACCCCTTCCGTAAGCGCGGTCACATGGAGGTGTTGCGATGGCTGCTGGGAAGTCACGGAGAATGGTGGGATGGTGGATGGAGGTGATTTTTGAAGACAAACGGAAAAGACAACAGAAAAATGGACATGATGAGATTTTGAACGTGTAAATGAGGGGTGACAGATGCTAAAATAATGTGGTCCTGGTTTGTAATAAACAGGAGCAAAGATTCAAGGGATAAAATTAAAGAATAAAAATCTATGGTTTTTGGAAAGGGAGAGAAAGGCAGAGAGAGTTTAGATTAGATCAGGGTGTTTTAAATAGTACTTTATATTGTCTAATCCTCCTATCCTTAATAGTGGTGATATTTCTAAATACATTGCGTGTATTAGTAGCAGAGCCGGGCCATATGATAAAAATCGTGATCCGGTCTCCATGACGATCTGCCTTTTTTATGTTTAACGCAGCTCTGAGATCAAATACTGACATGTCTCTCCACTCACTGGAGGGAATAAACCAGGACTAAACCATGTCGAAACCAGGAGAAAACTAGCTCTAAACCAGGACTAAACCATGTCGAAACCAAGAGAAAACCAGGACTAAACAATGTCGAAACCAGGAGAAAACCAGGACTAAACCAGGAAAAACTAGGTCTAAACCAGGACTAAACCATGTCGAAACCAGGAGAAAACTAGGTCTAAACCAGGACTAAACCATGTCTAAACCAGGAGAAAACCAGGGAAAACTAGGTCTAAAGTTTACTCCTGGTTTAGTTTAAAACCATGTGGAAACCAGGAGAAAACTAGGTCTAAATGAGGACTAAACCTGGACTAAACCAGGAAAAAACTAGGTCTAAACCAGATCTAAACCAGGGGAAACTAGGTCTAAACCAGGAGAAAACCAGGTCTTAACCAGGACTAAACCAGGTCTAAACCAGGACTAAACCATGTCTAAACCAGGTGAAACCTCTAGTCTAAACCAGGTCTAAACCAGGACTAAACCAGGAAAAAAACTAGGTCTAAACCAGGACTAAACCAGGACTAAACCAGGACTAAACCAGGTCTAAACCAGATTTAAATCAGGACTAAACCAGGACTAAACCAGATTTAAATCAGGACTAAACCAGGACTAAACCAAGACTAAACCATGTCTAAACCAGGTGAAACCTCTAGTCTAAACCAGGTCTAAACCAGGACTAAACCAGGAAAAAAACTAGGTCTAAACCAGGACTAAACCAGGTCTAAACCAGGAATAAACCATGTCTAAACCAGGAGAAAACTAGGTCTAAACCCGTTCTAAACCAGGAAAAAACTATGTCTAAACCAAGAAAAAAGTAGGTCTAAACCAGGAAAAAAATGGGTCTAAACCAAGACTAAACCAGGTCTAAACTGGGAGAAAACTAGGTCTAAACCAGGACTAAACCATGTCTAAACCAGGAGAAAACTAGGTCTAAACCAGGTCTTTAAAATTTACACGAGTTGTGAGAAAATCAAAATTGTGAGATTTTTTG
>OMNZ01047406.1:13062-35893 GCA_900303255.1 Lesueurigobius sanzi | reverse complement strand
TCGTGATCCGGTCTCCATGACGATCTGCCTTTTTTATGTTTAACGCAGCTCTGAGATCAAATACTGACACGTCTCTCCACTCACTGGAGGGAATAAACCAGGACTAAACCAGGTCGAAACCAAGAGGAAACCAGGACTAAACTATGTCTAAACCAGGAAAAAACCAAGAAAAAACCAGGTCTAAACCAGGACTAAACCAGGTCTAAACCAGGAATAAACCATGTCTAAACCAGGAGAAAACTAGGTCTAAACCCGTTCTAAACCAGGAAAAAAGTAGGTCTAAACCAGGACTAAACCAAGTCTAAACCAGGACTAAACCAGGTCTAAACCAGGAGAAAACTAGGTCTAAACCAGGTCTTTAAAATTTACACGAGTTGTGAGAAAATCAAAATTGTGAGATTTTTTGGCCATATCGCCCAGCTCTAATTAGTAGCATAAAAGGATATTATTTAAAACTGGACATACTACTGAAGCCAAATATTTCACGTTTGGAGTTTGTGTCACAAGGCAAATTAAAGCATGTGCCACTTCTTTTTCAAAAAAATCCTAGAACCGTTTGTGCTTATGGTTCTTGTTAGCTGCCTCTAATTGTCACGCAGTTCACACGATGAGCATGGGAAGGACTAAACTAACGACTGACCAGACAATATGACAGACAGCGATAACACTAAACATCTCCACACAGGCGGGACAGGTACTCACTCTGATCCCGAGGAGTCCCCGTCCACCGTCCCGGCCTTGATGCTCAGGACCACCCCGTTCAGCTGGTCCTGAAGGGTGGGTTTGGCCGGACCAGGATGCCCTTCGCTGGACGACGAGCCGCGGGAGGACGCCACGGTCTCCACCAAGTCACTGTTAATGCGGTTCCTTCCATTTCTCTCCACGATGGGAGACAGCTGCTTCTTTTTGAGGATGCCTGGAGAGGACATGGACAAAGCACGCATGTAAGTGGACAGGCTGGTGAGATTTGTCCATGGGAAGTGCAACATCGTGTGATAGTCATCCATATTCAGAGGTGGAAGAAGTACTCTATATTCTTACTTAAGTAAAAGTGCAGATACCGGACCAAGAATTTACTTGAGTAAAAGTGAAGGTATCTGATAACATTTTTACTTAAGTAAAAGTATAAGTATCCACTGTAAAATGTACTTAAGAGTTTAATGTGCAGGATTTTTTAAAATTTGAATCAAACCAGGACTAAATGAGTAAACCACTAACTCAGGTCAAAAACAGGTCTAAACCACAACTAAACTAAGTACAGATACAGGCTCTGAAATGTGAAGTAAAAGTAAAAAGTTTCATCATAAAATGTATTTAAGTAAAGTTAAAGTACCTATAATTTGTACTTTTTACTTTGTTACTTTCCACCACTGTTCATATTTAAGATTGAGGGTTGAACAGTATTGCTGAGAACAGAGTCAGATACTTGTGTGTACCTAGTAACTTTGGAGTTTTCATGTCGATTGGTTTGTTAATTAAGTATTTTTACACATGTTGTAGCAGTTTGAGACTCGTGCAGGAGCCTGGAGAAGGCATCATACTACTTTTTATTAACATTTACGTTTTTGTCCCATAAGGAGACTTCAAGAAAGTACTTGTAGGAAACATAGGCATACAATGAAAATCATTGTTTTCTCCACCCATTGGAGCAATTTAAAATCAGATATTTATTTTAACACATTGAGTGCCAAGAACTTAATATTGCAGGGGTTTTTTTAATTATGAAACTAGACACTCTAACACACCTTATGTGTGATTTTGGGGGCTCTGTGATGAACAAAACTGAAATAAATGATGATGAAAAACCTGTGAAAAGTCACGATCTGGATATTTCATCTGGGCATTTTATCACAACTTGGCATTTGATTGTTATTGCTGCAGTGTGTTCAATCGAACACTTTAGGTGACCTTACACAAGTCCTTCGACCCGGAAATGTAAGTGTGACAGGCTCAAACGGCTGTTTCATAAAACACGCAGAAAAAAAACTGTGTTTTTGATGAAAACCAGCCTCTATTTATGTGCCATAGTATGTGTCCATAGCTATAACATAGAATACTCTGTGGTGCTACAAAAATCATCAAAAATTGTCTAGATTGCTGGCACTCTATGGCTAAGTTCTGAAAACAGCATGGCACTCAATGTGTTAAAAACAAGCATATCTGTGGACTTAGTAAGAATATTAGTGGCAACATACTGTAACAAAAGTAGGACATGCACTCCCAAGAAGTAATTTTCAATTTTACATAAGCGTAATAGAAAAAAAAACTGATGCTGTGTTGCTCTTACCTCTGTGTGGGTGCGTGCTGAGGTGGGACAGTCCCGGTATCTGCACTGAAGTGGACTCCGGAGTTCGTGCCTCTGGTATCGTCCTCATATTTGACTCTGAATTAACGGAGTCAGTCCTTATTCTGTCTTTGAGTTCACTATCGCTGCCTGAGCCTGGGTAGTCAGGCCAGTATGTTTTCATTACACCATTATCTGTCAATAAAATAATAAAATACTTGATCAATAAAATGTGTATTCAAAAAATTCAGTTTCAATTCAAGTAAAGGCCAAAAGAGTTTGACACGTGAGAGAGAAGGCTGAAATATTAAAGAGGCATCTGGAATCACTTGCTTTTGGATAATGTGTTCTAAAAAGTGCAGAAATATCTTTAATTTTGCAGCTTTTTTCTTGCCTTGTCCTGGGGGCCTCTTGGCCCCATTTGATGCCAGATTTTCCCAGCATTCATCAGGAGGGAGTGGCCCCTCTTCATCCTCACTGTCAGAGGAGTGTGTCGACGCGTAGGATTCGCTGCGATCATCCTCCAAAGACAGGTCGCTGTCCGAGTCACTGTCATGGTCTGAACACAGAGAAGTGACTTTTAGCAAAGAGCTACAGCAAAGTATTGTATTATAACAATTAATGGAGAAGAATGAACCTTGAGGGTCTTTATTCTCAGGGAAGGGAACCATGTGGTCGTTCAGAGCGATTTGAGTTTGGCTGTTGTTTAAACCGTCATCCCTGAAGGTAATGTACACAACCATTTAGTTTACACACCTTGTACTGTGAATAGAATATATAAAATATTCATGTCATACCTGAGGACAAATGGCACATAGCTCTGCTGGCTCTTGCCGCTCTGCATGGTGCCGTTCAGAGAGATACTGGAGTCTGCAAAGGGGATATGGTACAACTTGCCGTCCTTGTAGTTTGCGTTGCATTTGTAAATCTGAGTGCAGAAACAGAATTTAGGCAGAGCAATATGTTTATGTTGCTATAACACAATGTGGATTTATTAAAAGCCACAGTAAGTGAGCTGCATACAGTGGGGTTTCCAAAGTAACATATTCATTTAAGTTTTTTTCCCCCTCTGCATTTGACCCGTTCCCATGATCCTTCACTGCTCAGGAGCAGTGCCCAGCGACCCATCTCCAAATCTTGAGCCAGGTTCATGCTCACAAGTGTCTACTTGGAGGAAGCCTGCTGTGCATGTTAAGAGTTGATGGGAGGCACAGTGCTCTGGGGAATTTCACCCAGACAAAGTGCAAACTCCACAAAAACAGGCTTCACTGTTCTGGGAATAAAACCCTGGACCTTCTTGCTGTGAGGTGAGAGTGCTCGCCACTAAGGCACTGGGCTAAGCATTGTGATTATTATGTGTTGATATTTATGATTTATTTTTGACCAGAGTTGTTTTTTGTTCAATTAAATGAACACTAATTACTGTGGTAATTAATGTGGTTTATTGAAGTGAACAATGTTATTGATTAGAGATTTAGGATCATTGAGCATGTGACCGCAGCTCTACAGATCTTCCCAGAGGTGATTGAATGGTGCGTTTTAGGTGAGACTCACTGAGGCTTTAGATTTGATCATATGATCCGGGCGCTTGCGGCTGCAGCAGTACTTCATGGCCGTCCTTGCCTCTTTGTTGAACACAATGCGGAAGAAGAAGATAAACGGACCCTGTGTTGGGAAGTAAAGATGTGGTTAAGGACAGTGTCAATTTAAACATACTGTGGGTTCAGAAATATCTCTATGAAAAGATTTGTACCTTTCTATAATAATCTTTAGCACAGGTGGACTTTTATGAAGTTACAAAAACAGCAACACCATGATTGAGACATGACATCATGCGGTTGCTGTACAAGGTGTATTTACTTGTGAAATTAGATTTGAACTGTCTAAATGTCTGTTTTAATCTTTTTGTTCAAGGGTATACAGTGTAATTATTATTATTTAATTATTAATATGTATCAGACTGTTAGTCAGTTGACGTCACCTGTAGACAGTTGAATCCTGCGAAAAGATAATGGAAGATGATGAAGTCACTGTTGACGGACAGCAGCGCCAAGAAACATGTGACCAAAACCAGGAAGAGCACTCCACCTGCCGTCTTCAGACCCGCTCTGCCGTCACAAGAGAGGGAGCACTCATGGGTTACACTTTCAGGATGCTTTCAATGGATTTAACTTTGTCCAGATGGAAACTGAGGCCTTGTCCACAGGGTACCTCATAAGACAATGGTATTTTTCTATGATTTGGCCTGTCGTCCACATTAAACCGGAGGTTTCTGCCATTAAAAACAAGGTTTTCTAAAAACTCCGACCAAGGTGAAGATTTGTGAAAACCGGGGTTTTAGGGGAACTATCAGTTTGGCATGCTAATGAATGTGCATAAAAAGTGCGATTAAGTATGGATGGCTTTTCTTTTTTAAACGAGGTTGTGTGGACTCACACTTTTTTGTACACGGTTTGAGGAGGATCTTCGGTTTTACAAAAACCCTGCTATGTGTGGACTAAAGGCATAAAGTTACATCACAGTGAACAGAGCAGCACTGTGCACATCCGCCACAATTTGAAATTTGATTCTTATGAGATGTGACTGAATTGACTTTTTAGGAAAACCAACACCAAGAATAGACATTTTAGAATAATAATTGCATTGTTAAATTAATAATACTTGGGATACTCACATTCGAGGCTCTTTCTTTTCCACGCTGTGCTGTCTGGGTGAGCAAGAAGCTTTTGAGGACAGAATGTAGAGAAAGATATTCATCTGAAAACACAATAAAATATACAAAGGTTAATAAACGTCAAATGCACACTGCAAATTAATGATTGATGATCAGTTTCGTGGGACTGACCGACACGGCCATGGCGATAGGACCAGCGAAGCTCCAAATCAAAGTATCGTACATCGATAACCAGCAGTAGTCTGGGTTCCCATAACCTTCAGGGTCCAAACCAACAGCCAAACCTGCAACACAATGTGTGTTACAACCAGAGCTTGCCAATAACATTTTTGTTCACTTTTTCAAATATTACTACAAATCGTCAAGCCATAATTTTATTAGTTGTGAGGCTTGTTGTTATAATTTCAAGATTATACCCTTATGAAATGTTGAAATGCAAAGAAATGCTTTGTTTTTATGTACATGCATCTGTAAAAAAACATTTGGACTATAACTGGACTCATGGTGAAGATCAGAACACTTATCATCTGAATATGTTTCTAATTTTGCTTTTAGGTTTTCCTCAAAATGGTTGAGTGAAATAGTTACAAGTGACAACAGAAACGTATCCGGGTTTAGCTCATTTTGCTCGTGCTCACGTTACAAACCTGTGATGAAGGCAGGCACGCCCCATCCGACCAGATAGTAAAAGCGCATGGGCCCATAGTTGATGTCTCGGACTTCGCTGATCATGCGATACACGTGAAGACCCTCCAGGAAAAGCCACGAGAAGGAGCAGAGGTAGAAAAAGTGCAACAGGATGGCAATAACCGTGCACAAAAACTACAAGAAGAGGAGAAGAATAGATTAGGACCTTAACAACACAATATGGCACTGGATTTAAAGTCTAGTATGCTTGGTGTAAAGTACATTTGGAAACCCCTCGACTATAGCAATGAGTCTCAATCAAAACCATGCCATTACCGGGTTGTCAGCCTGATTGATGCCCAGAATGAAGACGAGCTCAGAGAAGAAGAGTGCAATGGTGCCGTTGTTGATGACGCTGGTCTTGTTGCTCTGCATGGCCCTCAGACACAGGAGGAAGACTGAGGTGAGGAGCAGGAAGCCCAGAGTCACTCCCACAGCGCTCCACGTCAGCACCTTCACCGGCAGGATCTCTCCGTTCTGACACAAACATCAGGGGAATCGTCAGACGACTGATTGTGAAAAGGGCCTTGTTTGTACTTGTACTTGTTGAGATGCATAGAATATTAGGGAAAACTGTTCATTTGTTCTAATAGTTTCATTTTTTCCATGGAAAGGATTTCAAAACGTAGCCATCTGCACTGGATTGCTTTAGCCTTGCGTCCAAGAGACTGCCTCAGTTCTTCCGGTTCTTCTGGTTTGCAAACTGGGGCTTTACACAAATCCAGAACAGATGATCAGTTGTTGAAAACTTTCTCTATGTTTGTGGTTTAAAGCGAAAAGTTAAAAGTGTATATTAGATTATTGAAAGGTACACATTGTGGATTATACCATTGCCAATATGAAACATCCTCCGAATGACCAACGAGACAAAGAAAATTATATTTTTTATTATTTTGAAACATTTCCTGTATATTACTGACATAAATATGGGGGGAAATTTTTCATTTTATGTTTTCATATAAAAATGAGGCATTTCATGTGTAAAAACGACCAAAATTGCCTATATTTTGAGCGGCGATATTTGAGATTTGTTCAGAGGGGATTTTGGATATCTTTTTATGTTTTTAAATAAACTACTTATTAGTGAAGAAATCTATAAAAGTCACAATTTTGTTTTTTTTGGGATTCAAAACTCAGTAAATCAGGCTAGGAATTAAATATTGAAATACCCCTCTAAACAAATCTTCAGAATATTGTTAAGAAGAAGAAGAAGAAGAGCTTTATTTATATAGGAAACCTACGCAGACATGGGGAGAACATGCAAACTCCACACAGAAAGGCCCCGTATTGGCCCGGGATCGAACCCGGGACCTTCTAGCTGTGAAGCACGAGCGCTAACCACTGTGCTACCGTGCCGCCAGTCTTTAAGTAAAAGACTGGAAAGTTTGGAGTCTGTAGGAGCTACTGCGGTGGAGATCGCCATTAAAGTTTAGTAGCATCAGAGATGTTGTCTGTGTATTTTCTTCACTGGCTTGTCCCGGAGAGGATATGATCATATATGACATACAGAGTCTTGTTGTGGACTTTGCACACTCCACATGGATACCAAATATGTCATTATTGATTATTATATAGGGGTGAGCGAGAGAGAGAGGGGAAAACTTCATAAAATAACCATCGTAAAGGGTTAGTTTGGTCATTTTTCTACTTTAACATGGTAGCTACGATGTTTACGGACCAAACTACATGGAAATCTCAAAAATCTATGGTTTTGCCTGCCATGTCTCGCCTTAAATCTCGTAATTGGCTGCATTTAGTCCACATCTCCATGGAGACGAGCTGGAGACGTCCCAACTCCCAGGAAAGTTACAAGTCAGGTATTAGGAGAGGAGCTCCACACAGTAAAGACACATTTGTTTTGTTCTTTTTATTGGATGAAATCTTACCGTACCTTTAAGTCAGTATTCAACCAATTGATATATTTTAACAGTGGCGAGTATGATAGGAATGCAATATTCTCAATAGGCACAATCAAATGAATCTATACAAATATGAAACACATTCCCTTTGATTTGAACTACTGCGATATGACCTTTCCAAGTATAACACAGGAAGATGGCCAAACAATATACATAATATGTGTTATTTCTCGTTTACCTCTCTCCGTGAGACATCCATGAGGACGGCGAAGCTCGTCATGTGGTAACACTGGCAGCTGATGTGAGTGCTGTTCCTGAAGACCACCTCACAGCCCTTCGCCGACCACCCGCCGCTCCCACCACTGACAAAATATATTTAAAAAAATATATGTAAAAATAATTATAATTAAACATCCCATTATACTTTTGTTTTGTTAGACTTTTTGAATTTTACAAAATATTAAAATGTACAAGAAAATGGCAGAGGTGTTCCATATCAACAATAAATTAACACCTTAAAGGCACTATACCTGATTATTATTATTTTTTATTACAAATGAAAGAGAGAGCGAGTAAATTAAATTGATTGTTGCGGTCCAAACACATTCTTAATTTTCCTCACACATTTCTAAAATCCCATTTCTTCATAGCGATTAGTTTGTAAGCACATTTCACACTTTGAGGGGTCACTTTTTAGGGACACTGTCACAGAAATGCAAGAAAAGCAGCCTGAAAACTCATGAAATTGACAAAAATGCTTTACACTTCGATGCACTGTATCATTTCCACAAATGTCAGAGTTTACAATATACTAACTAGAAGACAAAACAAATTTCCTTCCACTACTAGGGGAAAAAATGTATAGTGCCTTTAAAGTACATCACAAACAAATAAAAAAACAAAGGAGGAGAAAAAGAGAGCTAGTTCTTTGTAAAAATGTGAGGAAGGATAGTTCTGTCCAGGCCCAGGGTTTTGGTGGCCCACAAGCTTCTTGTTGAATTGGCACACTTCACCAAAGATGATACTTTTGTCTTGACAGTTTTACACAATTAAAACCTCAAAAACTAACGTTTTATTGTGAGACAGAGGTTGCATTAAGATTCCAGACTAAATACAGGTGTAAAGATAGGTTTAAGCCTCTCTTAAATGAACCCAGTTGAATGTTTGGCTGCACTGGCCACCGATCTGTGGCCCTCCATGTCGTATACAATTGCCCTCAATGGAAAAAGTTTGTTTTAGTCTTTAAATATCGTTATTGTGGATAAAGAGTTCACCAAATATAATAATAACATTTAGTGCATATTCTATTTGACTGCCCTATTTAAAAGTACAGGAAATAAAGTCTTGTGTTGTTAGACTTACAGTATGCTGTGGTTCCAGAAGACACAGATGGGTTTAGAGCGCTCCTCGGTGGCCACCAGGCGGAACTGCACCGTGATGGGTTTGTCCAGCGCGTGCTGAAGGAGTTCGTCGTTGTCGTGGACCGTGATACTGACCACTGGAGTGTTGATCACCGGCCGCTTTGGGACTCTGACGAGGAAATGCCACATGGTTTAGTCTTTCTATTCACGGTATCTCTACAAACATTCTACTGTGATGGGACACCATTTAAAAACAAACTGTAAAAATATATTTTCTGTACATAATAATTTAGATTTTTTTGAGAGGATAGCAACAATAAAAAAAGGGAAAATTCTTACAAGAGACACAACACATCTTTCTGTTAGCTACCTTAGACTCCTCTTGTCCGGGTCGTAGTTCTCGGGCAGCAGCGGGGCGAGCGTGTGGAAGATGATGACACTGGCCACGGCGTCCGGCTGGTCCTCATTGGGGTGTCTCCTCTGCCGGTTCACGGAGTGGTTTTTCGGGGTCGTTTCGGGGAAAACGTCCAGGTGTCTGTGCCCCTTGGTGTCCACTGGAGGGGGCTGGAACACCGAGTCGGGCAGAGTCACAGCCGTCTCCAAATCCACCGGACGGGGACCTCTCAGGGACTGGTACCGGGGCAGTTTGGCTCCAGCAAAGTTGGTCTTTTTGAGGCGGTCCACCGAGATGACTATGGCACAAGCAATGATAAGTGAAGAGAAGTAAGTCACCGATTTTGTTTTAGCTTTTCAAATTAAAATTAGTATTGAATGTCGCGCTATAACCATAAAAATGACTTCAGAGGGCAATCACTGATATAAATGAGTAACTTTTGCATTCGAATACATCAATATTATAATTTCAGGTCACATTAGAGGTCTAAACTGTACATAATAAGACACCATGAAGAAAGCATATTTTGTAAATTATATAAAAATACCTAAACAACTTCAGTCTTTTGTGACATTCATTTCTGAGCTCATAAGATCAGAAATACAGTATACATAGCCTCACATCCTGTAGGCTGTCATCAAACCCATACCTATATGCGGCGTGACGATGGTGAAGGGGCTGAGGTAGGTCTTCCTCATGTTCTGTGCCAGGGTGTTAGCGTATTCCTCGAAGTGTCTCAGGAGCGCGGCTGTTCCTCCGTCCGAGCGCTGGATCAGGTCCCAGTGCGGCCGCGTCTCCGGGGAAAGAATGGCACTGCCCACACGCACCAGATTCTGCCAACGCAGAGTTCATGTAGTGAAATGGACTGCTACGTATCGCAGGACAGGGATGTAGTTATTGTGGTTGAATATTGTTCAAAGTAATTCAATGGCAGCACTTTAAAGATACAGGGATTCCTAATTACGAAGGACAGGCTCAGGTCTCGATTAAAACAGTGATTAGCTTAATCAGGGTTTATGCCAGTAGCAGCAAGTCAAATGTAATGCTTTTTAATGCCATTTTAATGCCCAAATTCTACATTTTTAATGCCAGGAATGCCACAAATTGGTGCGTATTGGTTAATATTAATTTCCATATTCAATACAAATTTTGACACAACTGACAACGTTTGAACAGAAATAGTGTATAATTTCTTTCCAAACAGCAGTATATACACTATTTTTTGGATTTTTTCCAAACTTCTGCAGCAAAACTAGTTGAACAACCTGAGAATAAATTAAAGTTAGTCTATTAAATTAAGAATTAACAGACTATATATTTGTCACAAAAAAGGTTAAATAGGACTAAATCATAAATCCTAAACCAAGACTAAGAGAATGACAGCATTGTTAACAGAAAAACTTAATTAGGCTACTTAGATCATTTAAAATTTGATTTATTTGATGGGGACCGATACAAAAACTTGTACAGCTGTAGTAGCCTGGCAAACCAGCCTGACTCCATGTATGAGATACATTGAAAGACAGTCTGGGATTGCGCCGTTAACTGGCTGAAAACTGGTGAAAACGATACCAGACCAATCACAGCACGGGAGGAGGGAGTTAGCGATGCGCCATTTTCAGCACCAGAATTAGTCAGCAAACTAGTCAATATTGCAGCCGCAACAGAGCAATGTTTTAACACTGTCTTATCTTCTAGTTTGAATGAGCTGAACTTGTCCTTAAAACCACAACAACTGGCTGCTTTGAAGGTTTTCTTTTTAAAAAGGCCGTTTTTGTCACTCTTTCTACTGCTTTTACGTCACATCTGTGTTTCTCTGATTGATTTACAATGGGTTTGTTAGTCCCGCCTCTCGAATTTGAAAGCCAGTCAACAGTGTTTTATCTTAAGAAATAAGATGTAAGAAGAGGAAGTTTTCTTCTACCTACTCCTTTTCAAATTGTTTTCATGGAATGGTTTAATGGAATGTATCACTGTATGAGAATGTATCTCATACAGGGAGACAGGCTGTAGCAAAGGCTAATTTGCAGCACTTGTCCATAGAAGGGCTTTTATGGACTAAAATGTTTATGGACTTAACATTTTTTAAAGACTTTGTTAAAAATACAAAAGATCAGTGGAGAAATGAGAAGACAAAGATGCTTACAAACTCTGTTCTGTACAGAGAGACAGAAAAAGACAACATCCACAAGAACAGGCCAGAGAAACGATATCAAACACCCTGCTGCTGCTGGCACATCCATAATTTAGCGCGTTTTTTGAAAGTCCTGAATCTTGCTGTTGCAAATATTTCAGAGCCTCTTCAGCACTAAGAGCCTGTTTGCCACCAGTGGGAGCAGAGTTCAGGACCTGTAATTTGGGACCATACATTATGTACCTCAGTGAAGTGGACGTCCTGTGTGGCTGTGAGGTTGAATCCTTGCTGGTTGCTCTCGTGCTGCAGCAGTCTCTTCGTGAGGCGGTAGGCGACTTTTACATCGCTGCCATAGTACTTCTCCGTGTGGAGGGTGGCATTGGCCAAAATGGCCGCCGTCTGCTGGACAGAGCTCGAGTCCAGCAGCGAAGCATTACGGCTAAACTTCTCAGTCTGTGACAAGACAAGCAAAGAGAAAAACAGTGGGTTCAGACCGGTTTCAGACCTGCTTTATTTACTTACATTATATTATGCAGCTATTTGATAATAAGGTTAATTTAATTTGTTCCCAATAATACCGAAAGGTACAGCCTCTATGAGTGTAGATGTTAATAAGAATACAAATGTTAACTCCAACATAATAATATAAGACAGTGCTTCTCAATTTGTGGTGACTGGTGCTACTCGGAGACATCTGCCATTTTAGACTTAATGATTAGGCATAATTATAGTCCTCTTTGGATCCATTTTAGACCCTTTTTAGATCTAGTTTAGTCGAGCCCTGGTGATACTTGAAAGCTCAAATATTTTATGCGGTCGGCTAAAAAAGCAGATTACTACTTCTAACGTTTTGGTTATGACAATTTGAACTTGAACTGTGAGTATAGTGTTGTGTGATTTTATGAGGTGGGAGGATGGTCAAACTTGTGAAGTGATATTTGGTGTGAAAAGTTTAAGAACCACACGGGAATAAACATAACATGAATCCTTCCTGTAACTACTGTAGACGTTAAGAGATCATTCATTAACTGCTCCTAATGCTTGCAAATTACGTGTAATTGTGAAAAATACCAGCGCTTCCAGCCTGCTGAAGGTTACACTGGTGCAGTTGAACAGATTGGGAGGGAGCCACCCCTTGTGCTCGTCACAGTGGCGAATTGCGGTTCCTAAGAGAGAGAGAGAGAGAAAGAGTCGTCACATGAGGGGTGAGGAACAGACTGCTGCTGAGAAAGAGCTCCGGGCGACCTCCGCTGTCATTATTATATCATTATTATATGGCAATGTGACATGCTACTGGGAAACCGTCTTACCCAGAGTTCCCTTGGGACAGGGCACCGCTGCCGGGAGACCAAACTTAGTCCTGGGCCACCAAATCCCTTCCTCAATGGCCTGGGGGCAGCTGTCGTAGATGACTGAGGGAGAAAACACCAACACAGCATGGTGAAAAAGATCATTATGAACTGCAATTTGAGCTTAAAGTCCATATGACCGGTTTAAATCCTTTTGTAATTATCATGACTTAGTTTGACGGATAATATTTGAGGAAAGTATTAATCTTTTTACGTGCCAATTTGATGATTTTTCATCGGTGCAATATGGTTGGAATGGCAGTTATTGTTTCCCTCAACATTATGTCTCTTCCTGTGCCCATGTGCAAGAAGGAAGTGAAAAAAAATACATAAATAAATGGTTAAACCAGGGAAAACTAGGTAAACATTTTAGCAAAATCTTAAATACAATGGTGCTAACATTTTGACGTTTTGCAGTAAGTAAGTAACGAGTGAAGGAAAATTTGCATAGCTAGTTTATAGCTAGAAAGTTCTAGCCATTGGTCAAAGCGACAGCCTACAGCAAGGACCTCCAACCAGTAGCTCGCCATCCCTTTCCAAGTAGCTCGCCAAAGGCTTTCTACATTTCTACATACACTTGATGAGTCACATTTTAGATGCATTTTTGTTGTTCTGAGCAAAATATCTCCAAACATAGCAAAGTATAAAGCAGAAACTACTGCAATTTTCTTTTATTGAGTTGAATGATCATCTTGGCCTAGTTACACGTGCTTCTTTAAAGTATAAGTAGCTTGCTGCGATTTTTGTAAAGTAGCTCGCAAGTTAAAGAAGGTTGGAGACCCCTGGCTTACCGGGACCCTGGTTAGTTGCTGAGATCAGAGAAGGAGGGACTTAAGAAAAAATATAATAATAATAAATATTATTAGCAACTTTCCATAAAATTCATGGCCAGGTGGCCAGACTAGAGATGCACAATGTCAGAAAACAAAATGATAAATTCTTGCCAAATTACTCTTGTACTCTTTTTTTAAAACTGTAATAATTAACATGTACATTTCATTCAGCTCAAATACAATGATGTAAAAGTTTATCTTCCCGACCTTCGCAGCCATTGGGGGACACCTCGGCGAAGGGGTTGTCGCAGCGGTCACACTGGCGCCCGATCACGCCCGGCTTGCACTGGCACTGCCCCGTCTCCCTGTCACAGGCGCGCGACAAGGAGCCCACGGGGTAACAGTCGCACAGCAGACACACCTCGCTGCCCTCGGGACGGTAGTGGTTGTCCTGGAAACAGAGACGGAGACAGGAAGTGGTGATTATTATATATATACAGTGAATATATATTTATAAACCCACAAGCTGTCGGCCGTCACTTGGTATTCCTCCCGCCACATGAGCAGCTGAGGGCCCTGTCGCTTCCAGCTGCTTGTTAAAAACATCTGTTTGCTGCAGGGAGTGTTGGTAATGATGTGTCCCATACATATTCACACTCAAGGGCTACAACTGTGCCCCACTGTGAACTATCTAAGTAAACTATAATTAAACTACGATAAGACAAATGTCTAACTGCATAATTACATGTAAAAAGTCAGACATTGTTTCATTTATTTATTTATTTTTTATACAACCCTGGTTTCATTGCAGTAAAGGTTCTCAAAGTCATAAACTGGACTGGGTTGTTTGGGATGAGGATGTTTCGTCTCTGTCTGTTCAAACTCTGGTTATCTAGTTGGTTATTAAGGGGAGGCACTGCAAAACATTTTTTTTTTTCAATTATGTGCCAGCTTCCTCTCTTTCATAGAACTATATGGAAAATTGTAACTTCTCAAAATCAAATAACATCTCCACTTTAGCAGCTCCTACAGACTCCAAACTTTCCAGTCTTGTACTTAACAATATTTTGAAGGTTTGTTCAAAGGGATTTTTCAATATTTAATTTCTGCCTGATTTATTTAGTACTGTACCCCCCCAAAAAAACAAAACATTTACAGATGTATTCACTAATAACTAGCTAAATTAGATATCCAAATCCCCTCAGAGCAAATCTTTGTAACAACAAAATAAAACCATAAATATAAACTACTACTTTTTTGACAGAATCGTCTAATTTGAGCCAGAAAAAAAAAGTATTTTTGATGAAACCCTGTCTCTTTAAAGATAGGGTACATTTTTTCCCCACAGATCATGTCATGTAAACATGTCCAAATCTAATATGCCCATGATGTGAAAGTTATTAACATTACATTTATTATTTTGGTCACTAACCAATCAGTGTCTGTCTGAAATGTTGCTTCTTTAGGGACAAACTAGAGAGAAATTAAGAATAAATTGTGTTATTTCTATCAGAAATGTGGTTCTCCTTTCAAATTCTGCTCTAAAGACATGAAATTTAGTTTTTCAATACAAGTAAAATACTTATCCGATTAATCAATGTAAATAATCTATCAATTATTTTGATCTTGTCTCCAAAAATATAGGCAATTTTGGCCAATTTTATGCATGAATTACTTCACCTTTATATGAAAACATAAAATGACAGAAAACTTCTAATACATTTTTCCTCATTTTTATGTCAGTAATATACAGAAAAAGTTTCATATTGTTATCACTTTGCAATGTCTCGTCTTAAGCGCACTTCTGTATCCTCAATTCAAAACAACCCAGTCCAAGTTGATGACTAAGAAAAGGATTAGGATTAAGATCTGATTAGTGCTGTGTCTTTCTTTGTTTGCTCATTATCAGGTGGTGCTTAAGTACAGAAAAGATGGATAATATTTTGTTATTGATAATGCATTGTTGTTTTTCTTTGACAGCTATATACTTTTCTAGTTTGACAAATTTGAACTAACTTTTGAAGA
This sequence comes from Lesueurigobius sanzi, assembly GCA_900303255.1. Classification (NCBI taxonomy): domain Eukaryota; kingdom Metazoa; phylum Chordata; class Actinopteri; order Gobiiformes; family Gobiidae; genus Lesueurigobius; species Lesueurigobius sanzi. Next base: position 20,353 of record OMNZ01047406.1, on the reverse strand, counting down.
CGGCAAACCCACCTTGCAGCGGCACGCTCCGCTCGTTTTGTTGCAGTCGGAGTCAAAGCCTTTACTGGTCTCGCAGTCGCACGGGCCGCAGGTCTTATGGCCCCACCAGCCTCTGGGACAGGGCAGGTCGGTCCTGGACAAACACAAGACCAGCCCATTTCATATCTACTGCAAGGACTACGAGGTTATTAAAAAAATGGATGAGGATGTACTTTTTCTCGCAGTAATTTCCAAAATAATTGCTGGGACAGTCACAAGTGTAACCACGAGGGGAGCTGGGTTTTCTTGTACATGTCGACTTGTGCTCACAGGGTTTCAGGCTGCAGCCGTCAGTGCAGTTGGAGCCAAAGTGTCCTGGAAATGGAAGTTCACATAAAATATCACAAATTAATAGCAATGAATAAAATGTACAGAAATGTACAGCAAGTAGCAAATGTATGTCTTCGATCAGTTTAATTTGCTCCAATTGAGACGAAACACTGCAGATGAATAAGGAATATTTTTTAAATTGAGTGATATCAATTTGAAACTGTTGCTGTTTTTTACTGACATAAATATGAGAAACATTTTATGTTTTCAAATAAAAATAAGGCATTTTTTATATATATTTGGTGACAGAATCTGAACATTGGAGAGAGCCCGGTTTAAAATTCTGGTTTTATTTTATTGAAATATTAGTTACAAAGATTTGTACAGAGGGGATTTTGGATATTGTGTTTGAATTGTGCTTTTGAATAAACTAGTTATTACCTATTAGTGAATACATCTGTATAAAATAAATTTTAGCTTTGTTTTTTGAGGTTCAAAACTAAATAAATCAGGCTAGGAATTAAATATTGAAAAATCCATCTGAAAGAAACCTTCAAAATATTGTTAAGTACAAGACTGGAAAGTTTGGAGTCTGTAGGAGCAGCTAAAGTGGAGACCACAATGTGAGAAAAATGCATTTTGAGAAAATGGTCATTGAATTTACAATTTTCCATATAGTTATATGGAGAAATATTACACTCCCTATTGTAAAGATTAGGTCATTTATTTTGTTACCAGGTGATATGGTAAGGTATATGTTAAGGGAGCAAACTGGCCCAAAACCTGAACATTTTTACTGTTTGTTTAGCCTGCAGCGTCTGGCCTTAGTATCCGTCAGTTGTGGCACTGACCGGAGAGGCAGGTGCAGGAGTAGCTGTCCCAGTCGTTGCTGCAGTAGCTGTTGGTGGGGCAGGGGTTTGAAGAGCAGGGGTCGGGGACGTTACAGCCTTGTTGGACATTGACCTTCCTGGCCTGGGACAGACTCAGAGCGCCACCCACACGCAAGCCCTGCAATATCAATGAATACAGACACATCGATGGTCAATGACTCACTGTGAACAATAGTAGAAATAGTAGAAAAGGTACAGTAGATAGCATTGTTAAACCACAATTTAGTTTTACATTTTGCACTTATAGTTTTATCTTATTTGAATATGAAGAGTTCAATTGCAAAAACAGCCAACTCCATTCTGAAACCTTTACACATTTTTTATTTTATTCTATTTTTTCTTACTGTATTCTATAGTTGATACAAGCTATTTTATTGAGAGACGGACCTGTACACATCCACGGAAGCCTTGTTGAATTTTCCCATCAGGCATTGGGAAACCACCAACGCTCACTGCCTTGAGTTTGGAGTCCCGCAGCTTCCCATCCACCTCCATACTGGCCTGAGAAACACATACGTAGATACTTCATCAAGCACTGTAGTATAGAAAAAAACACCTATCCTGCTAATTCGATTTTTGAGCTTTTAAAGTAGAAGTCCGTAAGATCATTTTTTCCACTCATTGGTCAAAGTTATGGCAATGGGCATTCAGATCAGCAAAGGGAGGGATTATTGAAACTGTACTTATTCTATTAAGTTTATGATTCATATAGACTTACAGACTTTCACTTTAGCCATGTTTTAATAATCACAAGACACACATACACACACATGAGGAGTCCCACCACAGACCATACCATGAGAGAAAGTTTTTATTGGGCCACGCCTCCTCAGACTAAAAATCTGGCTAAAAATCCTCTAGTGTGTGTCCAGCTTTACTGATCATTTCACCACTCAAATTGCTTACTACAAGTTATGTCTTGCTGAAAAGCCTGTGCATGTATATTTTTAGCTTTACAGTATATAAACCTATATGCCCTTTATGCTCCTGTGTTACAGTAGAGCAGTTTTAGCCAATTTGTTTTTCATTTTGTACGGCCTGTTTTCCATATGCACACATTGTTTTAAGCTAGAAAACATAAAACCACCAAAGCTAAAGTGTGGGAAATAAGTTTTAAAAGCCTGAATAAAGCATAATACTGTAAAAGATCTTCCATAACAATACATAAAGTGATGCACTCACCAGGTAGAGTCCCAGATCTAAAGACAGGACAGCTTTGTGCAGGTTTGCCGCTCCCCCCAAACTGCTGATGTCCAACTGCAGATGATGCCATTCGCCATCATTCACCAGAACCTCTTCCACGCGGGATAGGGTCGAATCCTCCCCTCTGTGCAAGGCCATCAATACACTCCCAGCACGCAGCTAGACAAGGCACAGCATGAGGGAGATTGAGGCCACATTCAATAAGAAAAAAAAGAGGCTAAAAGACCACCAACATCACATGATAAATGGCACCTTCACACTCGGAAACAAATGGTGTCATTTTATTACAGATGCATCACGCTGGCAGCTCTGAAAATAGTGTTATTGTGTCTTTAAGCAAATCTGCCTGTATGTCTTTGCTCTGCTTTTAATTATTGTCATGGGTTACTAATTCAGGGGTTTTAAGTCTGCTATAAGAAACTAAAAAGGGGCAAGCAAAAATCACCCCAAAAAAATGCTTCTACAAGTTCTTACAGGCACGTATTGAAAGTTAAGGCACAACATAAGCCCTATGAAAGACATCTACAGTTGTCTGATACCACTTGCTGCCTACAGGGGGAGCCATATGTACAAATTTAGAGCATTCTGAACCTAATAGCTGTCACTCACTAATCACACAGATCTTGAGAGACTTACTTCATCTTTAATTAGATTTAACTTTTAATCAAAGACACAGCGTACATATCTCAGTAAAACTAGTTGAGCAATGTCATTATGTCATTATTTTCCAAGAACTTTTGATTTAATGAATGTTTTAATGATGTGTAAAATACCGCGAATACCTACTTATGGATTTAAGTGGGAGCATGCATATGTCTGTATCATTATTTCCTGAAGGAGAAACATCCTGACATGATTGCAACATTATTTTAGCATCTTAGTCTGGTCTCACCTGCAGTGTGAGGTTGTGCTGCTGCCCAGACGAGATGTGCAGGAGTGTGGCGCTCGCCTGCCGTGTTCGAAACATCAGCTCCACGTGCCACGACGTCGACGAGGCCGCGATGTTGTTCCACTGCAACAAACTGTTCCCCAAGAACCTCTGGGGGCTGGCCATCACTGCAGACGAGCACAGAGGAAGACACAGAGGCGTGGCGACATTTTACTAAATCATTTCAGCACATGATGTTCTATTAAAAACAAAAATCTGAGACAATTTCTTTGGAAAAAAGCAAGAATGAATGAATCAGAACCAAATCAGGGCTAAATTAGAGGAAAATCAGGAATATCAAGACTAAAAATGGCTTTTTCAACCAGCCAAGTTAATTCATTTAAATTCATTGTTGTTTTGTTTTGTCTTGCATTTTTACTTACTACATAAAAATGGTACAAACACTTTTGAAACCTTTTTGAACTGCAAAAAATGTAATCTTAGTAAGTTAAAATGTCTGGATTCAAGAATTTGAGTAATTCTGATTGCCAAGTACAAAAATCTGCCAATGGAATAAGAATTTTGTTATTTTTTCAAGTAAAATTTTAATCCCTATTTTTTGAACTGACATGAGTTATTTAATCTCATGACAGTTCAAAAAATAGGGATTAATATGAAGCTTTTTCTTATTCTAAGTGCAAAAAAACATATACTATTGGCAGATAATTTTACTTACCCGCTCAAATCAAGGTCATATTATCTTATTACAAGAAATTGGAACTAACTCTTGATTATAGGCAAAGATTTTTCAGTCTTCATCTGTACTCTGTAGTTGAAGTGTTGGACGTTTCGATCTTAGACCGAAGATCGTCATCAGCGAATAAAGACTTGAATACGTCCGTGGGTCTCTTAAGAGCAAACCAGAAGGAGGAGATAACCTCTAAGTCCCTCCTCTCTTGGTGCTAATTGTTGAGGAAGGTTAAGAGAGGAGGGACTTCGAGGGCAGTGGGGGTGGTGGAGCGGGTCCTCTCATGATCGGAAGGTCGGGGGTCCGAATCCTGGCTCCTGCAGGTGCAGACTGTCGTTGTGTCCTTGGGCAAGACACTTCACCCAATGCCTAAGTGTGAGTGGTTGGTGGTGGTCGGAGGGACCGTTGGCGCAGATGTGAGCAGCCTCGCTTCTGTCAGTCTGCCCCAGGGGAAACTGTGGCTACAAATGTAGCTTACCACCATCAGCATGGAGTGAATGAAGCCCCCTCCCTTTCATGTGTGAAGCGCTTTGGGTGTGACTGTGTCATATGAAAAGCGCCATACAAATAGAATCCCTTTCCCCTTTCCCTAACTCCTCCTTCTGGTTTGCTCCTAAGAGACCCACGAATGTGTCTACGTCTTTATTCGCTGAGGACAATCTTTGGACTAAGATCGAAACGTCCGACACTTCAACTACAGAGTACAGATGAAGACTGAAGAATCTTTGCCTACAATGGACAACTCCTGTACGACTGAGAACCTACACAATCTAGATTAGTTTTTGCAGTGTGCTACATGAATAAAACTATTATTTTATTTACATCTGCATGGGTTTTTGTTTTTGACAGTGTACTAACAAACAAACAAACAAATCAGATGAGTGACCTCAGTGTGATATTTCTTTGGGCCAATATTGACAAAACAATCACCGTGGCGATGTACATTGTGCAGCCCTCATCATAAGCACAAAGCAGCCTACCAACTTTCTGATCACGTACGAGCGGAGCACCTAATCTGTGACTTAATTACAGGGGAATCATTTCTGTGCCGTTCGCAAACTGGAAAGTAGTGACGCTCCGATGCTTTTACCAGCAAACACCTGCAATGCTCCATAAAGCATGTGTAAAGTGCAGGCAATTTACATGGAATTATTATTGAAATCCCATGTGACTCTGAGTGAATCGGTGAAATGACACGGACCTGTTTTGAGAATGATGTTTGTGAGAAAGTGAACCGTGCTCGGCTCATGTTATAGAGCGGTGGTTCTCAACTGGTGGGAACCCAAAAGTGGGTCGGGGAACGGTTTCCAGTGGGTCGTGAGCCTTTCCCGGGGAACTTTTTTCCCCCACAATATTCATTGACTGACGAAGTATAAAAACTCTGTTACATTACAACAACAACAAAGATACTAGTAAAAGAAAATGCCAGTGGAAGTTTTGTTGCCTTTAAAAACAAAGAAACATGTTTTTTTTAAGTAGATTAAGCTTTATTGTCTCATTTTGCTATTTTATTCATTCTTAAGTGAAAAAAAAGTGTTCCCATTGCAAATTTCCTGAACTTTACTCAAATCAAGAGCAAATAAACTTAGTTCAAGAAAAATTATAGATGACTTTGTACAGTAGGTGTTGGGTAGTATCGGAATACATGTATTTAGAATACCGGTACTCATTTTGAGTAACTATTACTTTTTTTTTGCTGCCTCTTGTCCAGGACTCCCCTGAAAAAGCGGTTCTTAATCTCAGAGGGACTTTGCTGGTTAAATAAAATTTAAAAAATTTGGTACAATTACTCTTTCATTTGAGGGTATTTAGAATACAGTTCTTTCTTAAATCCAAAGGAATACATTGTGATACTCTATCATTACATTTTAGCTTCATATTGCATGGCATCAGGAGAGAAAACCATGGAAAAGTTTAGTATCTGCTGAGCTGCAGGTGTGTATTTAAAAAGTTTGTTTTTGTGTTAATGTATTTCACGTATTCGGAATACAATACTCAGAAATGACAAAGTAACGGGATATGTTATAAAATACATTTTAAGTCAAGTGTTCTGTAACTAAATACAAGTATTCTCCCCAACACTGTGAACAGTATAAATAGTAACTTTCTGTAAATGGCAAATTAACTGAATCTGATGTGAACTCTATATGCTTTTTCATGCTTCTTCGACATTATTAAACTACATTAAATTACATTATTATCATACTCGGCTGATGGTGGGTCATGACACCGTACAAGCTGAGAACCACTGTAACAGAGACAAACCTCGAGTCGGAGCTATTTAAGCACCAGGTCGAGAAAGATTGATTAGCCACGGCCAATTAACCTGATGCAGATGTCCAACTGTGAGGCAGAGAGACGGGGAGAGTGCACTGATTGTCAGACGAGGGCAACAGGGCGGCAATAACAGTATGGTGCAGGTTGTTTTTTTATATGAATTCAAAATTGCTTGTTTCAATCTTGACAGTTGTCCATTTATTCATCGTGTCTGTTTCTTTGTTTCGGTCAAACCACGCGAGGCAACTGCTGCTGTGAAAATGGCAAAACACCAATAGATTTAATTGCCAGTTTCTGAATTAACTTGATTGCCATGGTTTCCCGGTCGCATTCGGCAGTTACAAACCAGGAGGGTAGGACAACTCCAGGCTACAGCTGCTTAGTGTTGCATTAAAGCTGCTAACAATGTGAACGACAGTAAAGGAAATGCTGTATATTCCTTTCCTTTACTGCCGTTCACATTGTTGGCAGCGCTTTAAAGCAAAACTAAGCAGCTGTAGCCGGGAGTTGTCCTACTTTCCAGGTTTGTAACTGCCGATTGCACCCGGAAACCAAGTTAATTCAGATACTGGCAATTCACTCTGTGCGTAACGTTCGAGTCAAGCTAGCGCTAGCTCCACAGAGACCACTTTGGTTTCCAGTTCCGGTATTAGCATAGCATAGCATTAGCATAGCCTACTTACCCTCGTAGTTGTGGATGTAACTGGATACATAAAAGATAAGATAAGATAGTTCTTTATTGATCTCACAATGGAGAAATTCACTTGTTATAACAGCTCTTAGGACAGGATCACACAGGGGGGTGCAAAAAGTCAGGAAGAGTGGAAGAGTGGAAAATTAAAAAACTATAATAAAATAAATGTCTCTTAGCATCTACCAATAAAAACTATATAGACATCTATTATGTACACTGAATAAAAAAGTATGATACTCTCTAGATGTAGCCTGTGACCCCTCCCCCTCAGTGGCATCACTACTGTGTTTTATTCAGGCTTG
>OMNZ01047404.1:0-17577 GCA_900303255.1 Lesueurigobius sanzi | reverse complement strand
TCATTTTTCCTATAATCCAGCAGCCCTAAGCTGAAATGTCTTCTATTTCTACTTTGAAAAGGGAGCAAAAGACCAGGGCTGTGTAACTTTGAGAACTTGGCGATACGATACATACCTCGATACACTAACCTTGCCTGCAAGCTGAATTCTCGCAGTATTTGTGATTTCACAAACACACGAGAATCCATCTTGCCCCGAGCCGCTAAAGTGTTTGAGCCAGCACCACCAGTGGGACGGAGCGACGAAAGCAGCAGGTGCAGAGCAAAATAAACATTTGTTTCGAAAATAAGGTAGTGTTGGTTAAGGTGCCTTCAACCCGCAAACTCGTGCTACAAAAAAACGCAAAAAAACCACTCGACGCTATCTAACAAACAACTACGAGCGAAACTCCGAACGGATTCGTTTGGAGCGGTCCCAGATTGATATTGTGGAGAACTCAACTACGAGTGCTACACAATGTCTATCTGGCTCTTGCCAGGTTATCGATACACAGCCTTCTCAAACAAAACATGGACCTAAGGCTCATCAGTTAATCGTGAACATATCCACTTACTCAAAAAACTGAACTCAGTGTATTATCTTTCATTTATTGAAGAATAAAGAAAATATTTTGGTTAAATGCTTGCAACATAAAGTGTTCAGAATAATTGGTTGGACACGGTGTAGCTGATCTCAAGGTTCACAATACAAAATCTTCAAAATTTTTGTCTTGCTGCCGTCTAACACCTGGGGAAGAACGATACTAAGAGCCACGATATCGATACTGTGTCTTTTTTAATTATATTGGTACGTATCTAGGTATCGATATTTTGAGCACACCCCTACAAAAGACGTTTGTGCTTTTCTTCCAACTGGATTCTGCAAAAGTACGGTAGACAGGTACTAACAGGCGTTTCACCCAATTATCTTTATGTATTGCTGTAACGGTCCCTCCCTTTCATGAGCGGATTAAATGAGAGCCATCCCAGATTTATCATGTGTAGAACTCAAATCAGAGTGCTACGCATATCAATCTGGCACATGCTAGGTTACCCCCACCCTCCTCAAAAAAAAAAAAGTGGCGAGGGGGACTATAGCCTATTAAACACACTCACAAGTCTACATCAAAAACCATTGTAGACAATGACATTAGGATAATTATCTGAGTTTACATGCCATAACTTAATAGTTGAAGCCCCCCAGAACCTGAGTTTCTCTGCTCCGTCCCTGGAGCCGGTCCAGCTCGGACACCTGCTTCTTTTTCCCCCTCTCTCTCTGCCCCTCTCTCTCTTCTCTTTCTTAGTGCTGTGAGCTCAGGCTCCAGAGAACACTACAAGCTGCAAACATCAGAGTCTGAGCTTATGTTTTCTGATGAATTATGTATTCTATGTTTGTTGTGTGAACTGGGAGTCTTCGCGCACAGGCATCACTCTGTGCTCCGTGCGTTTATCATTGGCCGCATTGACTCAAACTTTTGTAACTAAGGAAATTAATATGTCAATATTTTGGAGGACTTTCTTGATAATAATTAATCACGCCATATTTTGCAAACCATAAAAGTATGCCAAAATGTGCTGGCAAATACAGCATCTTAGATTGCAGTGTTTCTTTATGTTTTTTGTTTATTTACCACAAAAATGTATAAAACAAAAACAATTATACCATATTTTGAGAGATTAAACATCAACTTTTTAAATTAGCATTTTTTGGCTGACATTTTTGTTGATTTCTTGACATTGGTAGATATTGTAAATGTTCCTATCTTCCAAACAACAAATATATCTTCTACAAGATAATATTTTATCTCGACGATATATTTCACACCTCTACTTCCACGTTCAGTTCTCATTGAATACAAGACCATTTTTGTGCATTTAACAGCATTGCAAATACTGTGCAATGTCATTTAACCACAATCAATGTGGTGCCCGACGCGTCGCGCGTTAGGAGCCACATTGCGGAACGTTACAAGTAATGTGTTGCTACGATATCCTGCCACAAAATACATAAACAAAAATACTAAAAGAAAGAAAGAGGACAGAGTGTCTTGGATTATCTACGCTCACTTGTGTTGTCTGTGAGATCAATAAAAATCTGGTATTTTTGTGGCAAATACAGTCTATTTTTAGTCCACACAATTGTTTCCTGAATGAACACCTGCATGTTCATACTTTGGACTTTTTATCTCATTGCTCATTTCTATGTATTTATTTTTAATGCACACTATGTATCTTTTAATGTAATACGCTAGTGAAGACTCTCTGTCGACAAAATGAATAATACTAAAGTGGGATCAGGCCTGGTTTATTCCTTTCTTATGCGGTTGTTTATATTCCTCCCCAGTTTCATCAACACGTCTCGAGGGACTGCTTCTTCTTCTCTCCTCTACCCCAAACTTTCACAGCTCATTAAACATTAAATAATTCTCATTTTGTTGCTCCGTCATGGCAAATTATCATCTTCACTTGGATTAGCTTTTAATATACTATCATTTTATTCAAATTGCCGAAGGTGCCAATGACCTTCAGCCTGCTTAGATTTTCCCTTCAAGGCTGAATAAGGCAATCTACAGCTGTTTGCACACATACTGAAGGAAAGGACCTAGTGCAGCATCACATTTCTATGGTTTATCTATGAAAGCTGATCTCTTTGGAGCAGTGCCAGACTGTCGCACTTTTTGTTGAATGTATGGAATCAGACAGCTTGCCAGGTTAACCCTGTGATGCACAAAGACGCATGAGGCAGATTGTCAGAAAGACCAGTAAAATACCTTCTAGTCCAGAGGTGTTCAATGTGCGGCCCGTGGGCTAAATGTAGCCCTCAGACAACTTTTTGTTGTGTGTTGGCTTCGCACAACCACTAACCATGAGTGGAAAGAAATATTTCTCTCTCATTCATATTCTATGAAAAATGGCCAAAAGATTAAAGGGGTATGCGCAGCTGTATCTATCAAGTAACTTCAGACTTCTGCTGCCTGTTCAATGCATTTTTCCAGTAGCCGTTGGCATTAGCCGTCAAACATAGTCAATTATGGATGATTGATATGTTCTTGGATGTTGGCAACCCATTCTACCACATATGATGTCACAGCCTGGTTAAGAGGAATTGCTGGATTGTATAGACTTTGAGATTTTACTTAAGATAATAATTAGCGTGGTCTCTGAGCTAAATCCCAATCACATGATTAAGTTTTCAGATTTTTGAGTTTGGATAGTGGCATTTCTGTGGCTCTTTTCTCTACGTCTTTTGAATTATTTTTAGTTCATTTTTAGTGCATGGACACTGGACAGTGCTTGCTGGTCCACCCTAAAATTGCAGATTGCTATGGTAAAGTTCCATTTATAACATTCAATACTAAACTCCTTCATAATCCAGTCTTCTCTCAAATGTATATTACCCTGGACATGATTAAAATGCGCAATAAACATGTTTTTCCAGGATTAGCTGTCATTTGTATGCAGTTTGGCATCACCTCGGCTGCGTGTCGAGGCTCTTTCTGTGCGACGGGTGGTGGCTGTATGGGATCGGGCGGCTCAGCTGTGGTCAGGCTTATTAAATGGTGGCCTTATTAGAAACTGCGGGTTAGCATTGAGGTAGGAGGGTCACGGTCGCCGGGTGAAATGGAGTGAGGAATGGACTGTTGTGTGCTGCACCAAACCCAAGGCAAGCTGAGTAACAGGCCTTCACTTTGAAATGTCTGAATTCAATTACCAGAGATGCCCCGTCAGACCGGCGGAAAGGATAGAGAGAGGAAATAGTGAGTAATTGGTTAGTGAAGTGAAGAATTGGATGGTTCAATTTGCAAAATGTAATCATCTAATGTATTGTAATGGGCGTGATTTAGGATAAAACAAGACCTTAGGCGAGACACTGCACTGATATTATTATACCCTGAACCCCAAAAAACAAATGTTTACATATTAATTCACTAATAACTAGCCCATTTAAAAACTAAACAAGATATCCATAGTCCCTTTGGAAACATATTTGAGCTAGTTTACACTCTCAAATTAAGCCATACATTTAAACCTGGCTCTGTCCATTATTTAGATTTTGGTTGCTAAAATGTAGTAAATTGTTTGGAAATGTCATACAGTGACATTCGTTATTTGTTTTCTTGTCTTTATGCAGGGTCGAGGAGCCCATGCTTACCGCAGCCTCCCTCGAGACGCCAGTGGCTGGTCCACACACTTCCAGAGAGAGATGACCCGATCTTCACTGAGCGCCAACCACCCCATGATGGAACGGCTGCTCTACCAACAGGAACAGGTAGGAGACATGTCATGGTCGTGCACAGACGCCAATGATCAAAGGAAGTGCTAAGATGCTTTTTACTTTGGCTGTTCCTTCTTCTCCTGCTTGTATTGAGACTAGAGGATGATCGTTTTCCAGGAATCCCGTAACCTATGGGATTCCTGGAAAACGATCATCCTCTAGTCTCAATACAAGCAGGAGAAGATGGATGGGAATGAATTTTACTATTGATCCCGTGATTGGGCAATTCCCTCCCTTGTCAAGCTCTATTTGAGACACAAACCAACACAGCCCTTGTTGATAAAGTTTCCTTTACATAAAGATAGGTTATTGTAAGTTATGATACGTAAAATATCTGCTGAGATGCCCAAAAGCAAGTTTATAATTAGTAGCATGCATGCAGCAATCCTTTTTTTCTTCTGATACCGATAGTTGGTATGAGTATCTACTGATATCAACCAATATTGTGAGAATTGTGGTTTGTGTACTGGTTTGCAGTGAAGGAGTGAAAAGGGATCTGATCATTAAAAGTTTTGTAACAGAAATGTGATATCAGCAATTCTGTTACAATGTTTCAAAAACTAAAAAACTTCACTGGTGGACAATATTAGCTATTTCACTACTTTAGGTTTGACTCAGTCATAGCTTTGATCCCAGCCTTGATTGGTTGAAGCTAACCTTAGCATACTGCTGTTTACTGCAGTATTTTGTGATCAAAAATAATATTGCGTGTAGCAATTGTTAACTAGTAAATTTCTGATCTCCAACTGGGAAAAATGCTTTGAAACGTCACTCGATCTGGTAATTAAATCTGGTAAACTCAGAGATGATCACAAAGGTCTGACTTCAGATACGAGCTGAAGACAACAATGGTGGCCACCAGTGGAGAAGTTAAGCAAAATGAATAAAACTTTCGTGGAAAAAAACATCCAATTTAACCACTGCATCATTGATGGAACCTCTGCTTTTGTCACAGCCTTCAATATAACACTATTAAGCATGTTTTGAAATATATCTGATGTGGAAAACGTTAGCATCTTATTTGCTAACTGTTTTTGCATTAGCAGTATTGTTTATGAGTTTATTTGACTGGAACGCTCTGAAGTTGTATGTTGTATGATGCAAGTGGGAAAAATCCCAGTTACCAGTTGCCTGGAAGACTCCATAATTCCATGACTGAATTCTACAGGGGCTTTCAATGACATACAGCATGTAAACTTAAGTGAAAATGGTGAAAGTTTTTATTCAGGATCAGATATATGGAATCGATAGCTGGTAACGGCTCCGATAACCGATAGTATCGAATCTGTGCATCTGTAATCATATTATGCATGATACGTCCACAATATTAGAGCTATAGGATGATTAATTAGACATTTGTGCACAGGACTGTTCTACCGTATACATTTATAACACAATCTTGACATCCCGGTCAGTGTGGCCTCCCATCAGTGTTCCAGTGTCATCTGACTGCTGACAAATTGGACTCTGTAGGTTTTTGATCATAAAGCAACACTTTTCAGCATGCAGTGGCTGGTCTCTTGGCATCTTGCCTCTCCGCACATTCAAGTCAAAGTTATTCAAAGTGACAGAGGTGGTCTATGGGGTGACTACGAGACTTCCGAGTCCATATTTCGGAGGTGTTTAATGGATGTAGACAAGGCTGAGTTTTGAAAATGAGGAAAGGTGAGAACGAGAGAGAGCGGCAGGGAAAGAGCCAGAGTGGTGGGAACGTAGTGGTTAAAGGTTGCATAAACAGCACATAGTCAGCACTTTTGAACTAAGGTCCAATTCTTTTCTCAAAAATACTGTATGTGCGTGATGTTGGCCAGTAGGAAGGACTTTCAGCCATAAGAATAATATGGCAGGTTTGTGAATCCAATCACGATCAAATAATGATCAGGGACAACATTTATTTGGAAATTTCTTTCAAAAACTGTTTCTCTCCCATAGAGTTGTATTGGCACCTGCTCCAGCTACGAAACCTGTGGAATGCTTTTTAGTTCAATTCATTCAATGCTTTTTAAATTACCACACGTTCTTCTCATCGTTAGCAAACCAAGATGACATATCGACTATGGAGATTACCATTAGCTAAAAGCAGCAGGACTATCATAAGCCTCAACAACAGGTAAACTAAATCCAGTAATCTGGCAAATCCTCCAGCAGACATGACGTTACCACATTTCCAAAACCCCCCTTTAAAAACTTCATTTATGTTATTGTTCGAATCGTAAAACTCAGCTGCAGAGAATTGGAAGATAAAAATACTCGACGTGGGTTAATTAAAATGAATTGTGATCAGCGTAGGAGCTCGTGCCAAGATAATTACAAGTCTGAACACACACAAAGGTTCGGGAAGAATGACACCAATTAGCAGGTGTTGTTTGTCAAGATGAGTTCACTGTGATTTTGTTGCATAGAGATAAAAATGTAGCTTATTATGCATTCGCAGTTTGCATGTTTTTATACAGTTTTTCTGTGTTTCCCGTGTCGCTGTGGGCGCGTGTGATATGATAAAAATGTAAACCTCTATGTTTTTAATGATCTCAATAATAAGCATCTGACAATATCACACATGTGCTAAATATGTGCATAAATATGTGTTTGAAAAGTGAAAAAAATCAATGTGGTCTTGTTGAAGTTGTATTAATAATCTCCATGTGGCCATGCTCTTCTGCGTTTCTCCATTTGGTGCACATTTAAAGAGCTGTCCATCCATATTTTAGCAGGTCCTCCCACCCTGACCATAAATTACCAATGGGAAGCCAGTGGCACTCTGACATCTCCACTTAGAATAGCAAAGTCGTCCGTGGGAAGTCGGACTCACAGTAATCTCTTATGCAAAGGCTCCTTGAGGAACACGAGAATGGTTTTGCACATCTGTGGCAGTCAATCTGTGTTTGATGGCTAAATATGGCATGCACATTGTTCTTCAAATACAAAACACACAATACTAAACACAATACTTCGTGAAATATGTCTGCTTTTGGTTTGAGTCCCCCCCCCCCCTATATTAAGAAAAAAAAGCTGGCAGGTCTCTAGCACGCATCCCATATTACAACGTGGTCACCTGCCGCTTGTAGACAAGTGTGGCCTATATATGAACTTTTTTCTTTTTAAATCTGGATGGTACGGCTTATATTCAGGTTCGCTCAATAGGCTGGAAATTACGGTATTTCTTTTTTCTCCTTTTAATACTTTTTCCACTGGCAGAATGACTGAAATTAAGGCCATGTATAATCAATGTGTGAAATTTAACTTATCAATATATCATTTTTGGCCCATAGACTTGCGCTGGACTTGTTCTGGTTCTTTCATTGCTTCAGTTTCCTTCTCTATGAATCATCTACTGAATGCTACACTGAAGCTAAATGGCCCTTTTAGCCATGTTACAATGTTGTTTCCTCATCTAAAACATATCTGGAGGAGTATTTTTTTCCAATTAAAAACATACAATATCAATTCTGTGGTGCCAAAAATAATGCTTTTAAGCTTCAATTATGTAGGATATGTCCAGTTTAAACTTTTCAATTCAAGAAATCCTTGGCGATGTGGCCTCAAATCAACACAGTCCCTACACTGTGCATTAAAGGCCCTATACCTGATTTTGTTTTTCCTAGTAGAGGAATAATATTTGGTTTGCCCCTCAGTATATTGTAAAAACGGACATTTGTGATTCAAATTTCTTTGTGTAAAGCCTTTTTATCAATTGTGAAGAATTTGGTGATGTTAGCGCTTCCTCGTTCCATTGTCTAATCAGAGAGGGCCTCTCTACCTTATAAACACGAATTGACAAAGCAATGGTGTCAATGTATCTTTTTAAGCCATTAAAATGATGGTAAGTGAAGTTCATTTCTCTTGGCCTGTGTTATACTGCATTAAGTGGACTTTGCATGTGTCCCACAGTTTGCTCAGAGCCTGAGGCCAGCTGTAGGCAACATGAGAGCAGCTGAGCATGGAAGACCACAGCACTATACCACAACCACTTTCTCAACTTAGGCTGTTCAATATGAGAGATTGCTTTGAATAGAGTTCAAATTACAGTGCCGTGAAAAAGTCTATGCCCACATCCTGAATTAGCACACTTTTTTGTATGTATCACACTTTTTTTTTTTCTTGATGATACCCAAGACTTTCGGAGAGATGTTCTGTGGACTGATGCGATAAAAGTTGAATTTTTTGGCAGAACTACAGCCCGTTGCATCTGCAAAAATACTAGAGCATTTGATAAAAAGAACATCATGTCCACAGTCAGACATGGCGGTGGCAGAGTGATGGTCTGGGTCTATTTGCTGCTTCTGGACTTGAACAACCTGCTGTACTGATGGAACAATGAATTCTGCTGTTTACAGGAAATCATGAAGGAGAACATCCAACCATCAGTTTGAGCGCTCAATGCTCTTTAATATGGCTGAGTTGAAACAATTCTGTAAAGAGTGAGAAAAGATTCTTCCCAGTGATGTGATAAACTCATCGACAGTTATCACAAAGGTTTAATTTCAGTTATCACTGCAAAGGGTCGCACAAGCAGTTATTGAGATCAGGGTTGATCTGGATTGAGATCATTTTCTCCCTCAATAAATGTAAAAATCGTTTGGAAACTACATTTTGTATTTCCTGGGGTCTTGTCTTTGTGTGATATAAAGATTGGCTTGATGATCAGAAGCCTTTAAGTGTGGCAAATATAAAAAATATACTAATTCAGGAAGGGAGCATATACTTTTTACCCACACTGTATATCAATCTGGTGAAATGTCACAAATCACAAAAGCTGTACAGTTATCCTTGCAACCAACAAAATGTAGTCTTACTGTATTTGGTATGATTTGTATCTTCTTATAGTTGAAGAAAGGTACAGCCAGATTTTTGAGCAACAAATAGCACTATTTGATTAGGGCTCCAGAGACACGACCACCAGACTGGAAATCGGGATGAGGGGGCATGTACACTTTGCCACACCTTTGAGGCCATTGTGAAGCTGACTGCAGATGGCACTGTTGTCCCATTGCACACAGTAGGGAGACGGTGCCAAATCAGTTTGAATCAGCTGAGTAGAACATAACATAACAACGTTCCTGCTCTGGCTATAAGAATTTGTATTACAGGATTGAAGGCGCGACACTGCAACAGAATAAGGGAGAAAAATGGTGATATAAATTTGAAACTTTTGTTCCACTCAATATAAGCTAAAAAGCAGTTCAGATTTTTCATTAAATTGTTCCAAATCAAGACTCAAAAATAACCAAAACCAGGCTAAAATAGAACTAAATTAGGACACTTTAATTAGAAAAGTGATTAACGCCCTGCAAGCAAAGCATCATTACTTGCACTAGTCTTGTCTATTTTCTCAGTAAATGTAAAAACACTGCCGATAGTCTTATATTAGTTTTGGTCATTGCCCACACATTCGTTTTGATTCTCAGGCAAACTTTTGTACCTCTAATTTTGGATAACACAGGCTGGGCAGTAGAAGCAGTGACAGTAACTACGCTTATGAAATGGGAGAACAATTTATCCTTTTTTATGGAGGAGTGCAAAACTTTGCATCCACTCTGCTGCCTTTATATTTTGATCGCCTGCTTCAAAGCGCGTCTCTCTGCGAGAAATATGACAAAACGCAGATCATAGAAAACAGCTTCGCATTCCACAGCAGTTGAATGGCTCCCAAAACCATGCCTGGGGTCGGCTGTTAGGGAGACCTTGCTCTCATCGCGGGCCCAGCTCTCCTAATTCAGCCTGAAAGTGCACACCACAGGCCGCCGGCTCTGCAACAGCTGAAGCCAATGAGAAGCTTTGGGCCGCTCAGGTCTGCTAAATGTATGGACCACATCAAGGACTTCGAGTAAGGAGGATACGTGCAATGGTGTGGATCAAAAGTTGACCCGCCTGATCTTAATTTAACCAGTTAAGGACTTTGAAAATACATGATCCAGACATGTTTTGATTGAAGATTTTCCCAAGTAAAATACATGCACTATTTTAAAGGTACACGGCGTGACATTGGATTATACTGTTGCCAGCAATACAAAACTTGCTCCCAATGACCAGCTATAGATACAGATCATGCTATTTTTGCAGTGGGCATTCAAATAATGGGTTTGGATGAGGACCTAACCTATTCGATCATAACAGAACAGTGTAAGAGATCTATGAATTCCAATTTTAGGTGCTAGAGGTATTATTATTTATGCAAATATACGGTATCAAATTGATAGAAGTTTGATAAAAAGCCTTCCTTTCTGATTCTACCTTAATTGTAAGAATTTTATGGCACACATACCGTATGGTGTCCATACTGAGCACATTGACCGGTAAAGACTCACGAAGCCCAAAACACATGAAGTCAGCAGCAGATTAGATAATCCATTGTGCTGAGAGCAAATATTATACATCTTCACATGTCCGAGTCAAGGTGAAAGCTGACATTCCCAGTGCATAACATTGCCGAAAGAAGAGTAACAAAAGAACCATGTGCAGCGCTGCATTTATGTCATGGCAAAAACAAAAGTGAAACTGTGCGAGCTCCTGAACGTCAGCTGTGTTTTAGATTTGTTCATGTGTTGAACATTTAAACAACACTGTTTTCTCAAACATAAAAAATGAACAGTGTTGGGGAGTAACTAAATACATGTATTTAAAACACGTATTCAGAATACTCATTTTGAATAACTGTATTCAGGTACAAATACTCTCTCATTTGAGGGTATTTCGAATACAGTTACTTTTCAAATACCAAAGGAATACAGAGAGGGAGAGAGGAAGGAGAGAGAGAGAGGAAGAAGAGAGAGAGAGAGAGAAGAGTGACAGAGAGTGGAAGGAGAGAGGGAGAGAGAGAGGAAGGAGAGAGAGACAGAAAGAAAGAAAGAAGAGACAGACAACAGTTGGTGTAAAAGTGTTGCTACATATTTTTAATCTTTCACCATATTTATACAAAAATATAATGCAAACCAAGGTGAAAGTACAGTACACTGATTGGGCAAAGTAACTGAATACGTTACAAAATACATTTTAAGACACGTATTCAGTATTCTGTAACGGAATACAATTTCAAAGTATTCTCCCCAACACTGCAAATGAAAAAAAAACGCCAATCCTGGTTTGTTTAGGATGACATTATAGCAAGGTTACAATGTCCTTTGGGTTTGATTTTCCACAGACCCTTCAAAAGTAACTTGACTACAGAAATCCTGGCATCGTGTTTCTCAAAATGCTCTGTTTCCCCAGTTGACGTCATGATGATGATGATGCCAAAATGTCTACAACAGATATTGTTTTTAGCCTTGTTCTTCTCGACCTAGAGAGTGTCGTGCAAGCGGAAAAGGAAATTAATTAAGTTTTTCCAGTACCGCTGCATTGTTGTAAACAAGGGCTTTAACATTGCTGCTAATCTCAGTTCAGCTTCCACTTATTTTTTACCGAAGACATTTTTCACATTTTATAACAAGCTTGAGGTCATTGTGTATTCTTGTTATCTTGCTTTCCTTCTTCCTTGTTCTGACACAATGGATGTTCAATAACTGTTCCCATCCTTGAGCCAAACAAATAACCGTTATGAAGAAATATATAAAAAAGGAAAAAAAAAAACATTTACAGAAGAATGAAGATACTTCAACAAAATAAAACCAAAATGGCACTGATTCAGTTTTCAAAATGTAGTGCTTCCAACACATCAAGTAGGTACAAAATGTTCAATTACTGCTCATTTTTAAGATGACAGCGGCTCAGATGGTTGAACGGACATACAGTTGAAACCAGAAGTTTACATACACTGTGTAAAAAGACACATACACATTTTTTTTGTCATTGTTTGACATGAAATCAAAATAAACGTTTCCTGTTTTAGGTCAACCAGGATAACCAAAATTATTTCTATTTGCTAAATGTCAGAATAATGACAGAGATCATTTTTTTGACAATTTTTTATTATTTTCTTGAAAGTCATAAGTTTACATACACTAAGGTTACTGTGCCATTAAACTATTTGGGAAAGCCCAGATGATGATGGCATGTCGTGGGAAGCTTCTGAAAGGTTTATTGACAACATTTGAGTTTATTTGAGTCACACCTGTGGATGTATTTTAAGGCACACCTGAACCTCACTGCTTCTTTGTGAAACATCATGGGAAAGTCAAAAGAAATCAGCCAAGGCCTCAGGAAGAGGATTGTGGACTTGCACAAGTCTGGTTCATCCTTGGGTGCAATTTCTAGACACCTAAAGGTGCCACATTCATCTGTTCAGACTATTATACGCAAGTATAAACACCATGGGAATGTCCAGCTATCATATTGCTCAGGAACGAGACGGGTTCTGTGTCCCAGAGACGAACGTGCTTTGGTCCGAAATGTGCAAATCAACCCAAGAACAATAGCAAAATCTTGTGAAGACCTTGGCTGAAGCTGATAAGAGTCAGTAAGTCATTAAGCTTGATTTCATGTCAAACAATGACAAAAAAAAATGTTTATGTGTCTTTTTATACAGTGTATATAAACTTCTGGTTTCAACTGTATCTTGACTGGTTTGGAAGTTTGGAGGCTCGAATCCAGCTCATGTCTCTTGGAAAAACTTTAGCCAATGTATGCAAATTTGTAAACTCATTCCATATCTAGCAGTATTCGTTCTTACCGACGCATATGTTTTGCTTTCACAAAGTCTCGCAGCTAACCTTCAAACCCCACTCGACATAGCACGATGTGAATGAGAATGATAGAAACGCATGCTTAACAATTCAGAACAACTTTCACATTTTAATCCTCAGAAACTGATACAAAAGAGTTGCTTTCCAAGGACACACAGCAGATAGTTAAAGGTAAGGAGACAACCGAAAATATTTTTAACAAAAAGTGTCATACGTTTACTTTTCTTATTGCAAACAAGACCTGTCTAAAGTAATCTTTGTTTTGCTCATTGTGCCACATTTTCTTCACTGAACTGTTTTTATGTTCAGTTTGCAAATGTTAACAAGACAAATTGGTTACCTTTGCATTACTTTATCTCAACTGTTTCCTTACTTTTGCAATTCAGTTTTTTTCTCTTTACTCTTAAGTATTAGCTGCAGCTTGCCATGAAGCAGAATGAACTCAAACCAGTGTTAATTTTGCCAACATAGTTTAATTTAGTCTACCGAGCTATCCATCTTCTTCCGCTTATCCGTTGCTGGATCACACTGCACCAGTCCCTTATGGTTCCTCCTGCAGTTGGTGGGTCCACCGGAGGACGGCCCCATGATGCTCCTTCACCTGTGGGCCACATAACACGCCTTGATGGTCTGTCATGAGTAGCTTCTTGGTCTGACCCGTCACCTAGGACCTGTTTGCCATGGGAGACCATGAGCACAATGCCCCAGACAACAGGGCTCCTAGGATCATTCGGGTGCTCAAACCCCTCCACCACGTTTTGATGAAAATGTAATATAGATTTAGTCAAGATTTAGTGAAATAATTCTTGTTAGTTTTAGTATAATTTTGATCGACAAAGATTCCATGTAATATCAGTCGACTAAATGTAGCTAATTTGATCAACTTAACATTCATTTTATTGTTTTAAAGCATTTCATTTGATCATATTCATGGCTTCATGGAGCTACATGAACAAAGCACAGACCTGTTCCACTGGCAGTGAATTGAAATATTATGAGGCTCTTTCAAACTGTGCCACTAAAGATCACGTGTTAGTACCTTTTCATTTTCATTTAGTTTTTTATGAAATATGGACATTTTAGTCATGGCTACTCATTAAAAGTACACTGCGTAACATTTTGAAACGTACTGTTCCCAGCAATACAAAACATGCTCCTAATGACCAGCTAGACAGAAAAGGAGATTGTGTAATGAAAGAATGGATTTGGAAGAGGGCCTAACCGATTAAAATCTTGTAATTGGCAGTGTTTAGTCAACTTCTCCATGGAGACGAGCCACAGACGTCTCCACTCCCAGGAAAGCTGGTAAGTATGGTCTTAGGAGAGGTGAGCCGCTGACAGCAAACACACATGTTTGTTTATTCATTCATATGTATTAACAATAACAGATAATGTAATAAAATAAAATAGAGACTTTGACTAAAATTGTGATGGAATATTTTAGTCGACAGTATAAGTTGCTCCAACAGAATAGCAGTTGAAATGGTGCAGCAAAATATCCTAGTTATATAATTATCCCACTATTTAAGGCAGTTATCGAATATTGCAGTTTTCCCCATATTGTGCAGACTTGCTGTTCAAAAATCAAAGAATTTTTCAGACAAGACTTCAGAAATCGATGTCAAAATGGTATCAAAGAACTTTCCCCTACGCGTGTTGTATTTTAATGATGTTTTTCTCTGCGTATTGTTTTGCACACATGAGTCAATGAGGCTCAACACAATTCACAAATACACATGTAATTTAGAGACATAGAGGTTTGCCTGCCTGTCACTCTGCCTCTTTCAGGTCATTAGCTCTCAACTTTCCTCTCCTTCCTTCAAATGCGTCTCCCGCTCCTCCATCTCACGGTTAATTACAGCGCCAGTGTCACATCCCGTCACTGATTCATCCCATCTTTGAGAGCAGATCCTCAGCAGACTGTCAGGATCTCTTTTGTAAACAACTGAACTATATCTCTCTATTTCATATTCGTTGGGTTGAAAGTGGGTGAAGTGTGTGCACATCAATGGGACTGTAGCTCTCCTAAATTTTTACTGTTGTGCCGTTGTTGGGTAGGACATCTTGTACCTGCGATGGGAGTGGCCAAAAGCTTTAAAATTGTTTTCCCACTACTGGCTTGGATCTACTCAGCCGTATTTGCATATACCCACTGTAGTTGTTACATTCCTTATGGATAACATCTGTGTTGTGTCTGCCCGGCCCTCATACTTACTGTACCTATTTCCCTTTGGCATAATATAAAAGCCTTAGGCGTAGGGCTGGGCGATTATGAAGAAAAAAATAATAATCACATTATTTCCCCCATATTTTGTCTTCATAAGGAAAAATGAAATATGACCTTAACTATAGTACCGGTCGGTGATTATACAGATTGCGGGTCATGGGCCCGATCCTGTTGTGTTGCTGCATCACTTCAAAACTGCGTGCTATCTTCTACTACAGAAGCAGAAATGGGCACCTTTATACCCACACTGTAGCTACACCGACACCACACCTCTCACATGGCCAAGGACACAAAAAACATATGTGCAGAGATCGCACAAACTTTTACTTTACTAACAATTGTTAACTAGAAAAGCATCTCTGACCTACCTTTTCCATTGGAGTAGAAATCCTGAAGAAATGCTCATGTTGCTTAGTGCTCTAATATTTGGGGGAAACTGCCAGGTCATTTTTGTATCACCATCATCATCAGGTACCACCATGTAACTGGAAACAACTTAGCATTTACCGCCACCTACTGGACTAGACTTGTAATTAGTAGTGAGCCGTATGTTTTTTTTCTGCGGATGGATTGGCTAGTTGGCTTGACGATTAAAGCTCTTAACCAACCTTTTTTAATATCGCAATTTGATTAAAATTTGAATAATTGCCCAGCCATACTTAAGCGCCATTTACATGGTGAAGAAACGGTGATATGTTGGTATTGTTAGCACAATGCACACCTTTTCATCTGACTCCGGGCTCCACTGAAAACTCTGGAAGATGTAGTGTCAGTGTGTTGTTTTTGTCTGTACCGACCTTTGAGATGACTTCTGTTGTGATATTGGGCGTTACAAAAATAAATTGATTGAATTGATTGATTGATAGTGTCAAGTCTTAGCAGGAGACCGTTTTCAGAGGCTCAGCCGCTTGTGGGTGAACTGGGCAGAACTATTCAATTCAATTCAATCATGTGAAGATAATCAAAATGTTAATGATAAATAAAAAGACACATATCAGCACAATAAGGGCCAGCAGAGAGGGGGAAGGGGAGAGTTCAGCTTCCTGACAGCCTGGTGGATGAAGCTGTCCTTCAGTCAGTTGGACCAGTCACTGATGGACACTCCATAGTCTTCTCCAAGAGGCAGGACTGAAGTGGCAGTGAGATGGTGTAGTTTCTCCCAAATAACCCTGCTCTGCTCCATTGCGCCCTGTCCAGATCATTTTTGTTGAACCAAAAACACAGTCCAAAGAGAAGCGTGTAGTTCAGCTGGATCACGATGGTCTCTCCAGTCGGGACAGGGGACTTTTGTCTCTGATAGCTCCTCTAGTCTGTTCACTCTCCTCCACTTACTGTCATACACTTGTACTTTTGGATTTTTTTTTTTTTTTTGGAGCAATGACATCTCTATTACTTTTAATAAATAATACCCCCCTCTTTAAGAATTTAAACCTCTTCCTGTGGAAACATAGCAAGACTTGAATATGTTGATAATACATAAGTCTGGTAGGATTTAACATATTTAACATCAAAACAGATGCACAATGAGTGGAGCCAAGCAAGTATAGTGGAAACTCTTTTGTATGCTTGTGGTCCACCCCGACATGCCCCTCTCGTCTGCCTACGTGTTAATTCTTGATTAAAGTTCATGCGTTCGCCGTCTCCGATTTGCTCCGTGGAGTGAGAAATCGCTTTCTCAATGAGTATAATTGAACACGGGCGGGGGGGAGCCAGCTCATTACCCACCAGTCACAGCGCGCGGGGGCACCTTAGCCCAACTGTAATGACTTGTGGGAATAAAGGGAGCCACCAGCGTGCAGCGGCAGTACAGGTGTAGGCCAGCGGGGGACAGCCTGCCTGCTCTGTGCGTCATGTTACTGTGTCTATCTGAATGCTTTTGGGAGAAATCAATGGGTTTTTCTCAGAGGTGGCAGCATGTGGCGAGTATAAAAGAGTGCCAAATGATATGAGGAAAGACATTGAAAAGACATTATAATGCATTTGGGTGTGAGTGAAAGGATACAGGAATAATGAAAAGTGTCCCTGTTTTTAAATCTTCAGCACCACTGTTCGAATGGACCAAAGATCTCAATTTATGAATGCATTCTTTAGTATTTTATTTTGAATAGACAACAGAGAGATTATGCAAAATGGCTTTTAGAGCTTTTTACCAATGTACAAAACTGTTCCCTCATCAAAAACCATTGAGCCATTCATGAATGTAATCTTTGAATATTCCCCGCCACTACTTTAAGCCCCATGGCACCTGCTCACACACCACTCTGCTACTGCAAAACAAAACCATGAAGGAGGGTCCCTCTTAAGCCCGTGGCAGTTTTTTCCGAATTTGGTCTACATCACCTCTGGAAGGCTTTAACAGCTTGTAAAATGTCTACAATGTTCATATTGCTCTCATATGATATGAATGTCTATGGGGATACTGTAGATGTGAACATTTTCAAGAAAATCATAGTGGGCCTGAGTAATTGAGGTTGAAAA
>OMNZ01047400.1:8584-19533 GCA_900303255.1 Lesueurigobius sanzi | reverse complement strand
ATGTCCGGTTTACTTATTTACGGGACATGTGACTTATTTTGATCATTCTTGATGTCTGATATTGATTTGTTTTTGTCCATACCAACCTTTGAGATGACTTCTGTTGTGATATTGGGCATTACAAAAATAAATTGATTGATTGGTTGATTTAAAAAGTTTTTTTTTTTTTTTTAGAGCCATTTGGGAGCCAAAAGAGCCACAAAAAAAAATCCCATCACTATGGTGATTTTAGCTTTTGTAACATCTAGTCAACCAGTGGTGCATAGGCTTCTACTATGCTCTGCTGGTAAGATCTGTGGGGATTAGTGCGTAAACAAGGATGGAGTGGTCATTAATAGAATGTTGTTCAAAATGGCACAACCCGAGAATGCAACACAGTCTATTTCCTAGTATGTGAGATACTCTTCAGTGAGAATCTACAGCTTAAATAATCTTGGAATAAAAAAAAAACAATACATAAGAAAGTGTTTCCAAACTTTTGACAAGATTAAGTGCATATGAAATGACTATAAGCCAATCAAAGACATATCTGAAAAGATCTTATTCCTCTCATGTTTTAAATTGGATTATATTTGAGTGGAAGTATAGTAGGTACATGGACGAATGGTTGAATGGAGTTGAAGAAATTGACCAAAGCCATTCAGCTCAAACCACTGGGGTCCATTTATTTTTTGTCGAAAACTACAGCATGCGTT
Source organism: Lesueurigobius sanzi (assembly GCA_900303255.1). Taxonomy (NCBI): domain Eukaryota; kingdom Metazoa; phylum Chordata; class Actinopteri; order Gobiiformes; family Gobiidae; genus Lesueurigobius; species Lesueurigobius sanzi. Next base: position 18,838 of record OMNZ01047400.1, on the reverse strand, counting down.
GTGCTCACCGCTCTGCAATAAAAAGGGCAACCATGAGCTGACTCCGAGGTGCTGGCTCTTCCATGTCACCGCACAGGATTTCATGCAAAATATACCTTTACTCTGAGATGTGGGACTTTCCCCTCTATTCTTCAGTCCCTTTGTTTCATCTTGTTAAAAATTTAAACAAGCCTGACAAAGCCTGGCAAGCTCAACCTAGCATGAAAGATAGGAAGCACTCAAGAGCGAAGTTGAAAGGAGAATCCCGGGGAGACATGGATAGAACGATCTACTTTGTAAATGCATGGTGCTCCTATAAGACAGACCTATAGATTAAAAAAAAAAAAAAACATCTGGAAATAGGTCCATGGAGAAGGGAGTTGGTGAATCTGTAAACCGGAGCAAAGCGCATTCAGGACCGCACATTTACACCGTTTATATTAAAAAAGCAGCATTGATCCAATTGTCAAAGTTGTTTTATTCTGATCTACTACACGCATCACTAAATAATCTCTCAAAAAAATCCTGAAAGGGCGACAGTGGCGCAGATGGTAGAGCAGGTTGTCTCATGATCGAAAGCTTGGGGGTTCAAGTCCCAGCTCCTGCAGATGCAGACTATTGTTGTGTCCTGGGGCAATGTCATGTGAGAGTGATCGGTGGGTGGAGGTTGGAGGGGCCGATGGCGCAGCCTGGCAGCCTCACTTCTACCAGTCAACCCAAGGGCAGCTATAATAGTAGTAGTTAATGAATAATAACGACAGTATTTCACAATAACTTAAAAAGCATAAAAACAATTGAAATATTAGTCAAAGGCAGTTCAATCAATCAATCAATCAATCAATCAAAGTTTATGTATAAAGCGCTTTTCATACAAAGATGCAACAAAGTGCTTTACAGATTAAAAACACATTAAAAACAGAAACATCAATTTACACACCCAACTCCCACCCCCCACATATATTTACAAGTGCATTCACCTCAGCAATTCAGACACCCATCCAAACACACACACACACACACACACACACACACACACACACACACACACACACACACACACACACACACACACACACACACACACACACACACACACACACACACACACACACACACACACACACCATACACAAGTTAGTGTATTTCATACAAAAGTGCAAATCAATGCACTTCAAGCAACAGAGAGCAATGAGGAATTAGCCTGCCATCCAGACTAGTCTAGTATAAGAATCAGAATAGAGTTTCAAGATTCAAGATCTTATTGCCACTTATTGCCATTGTCAAAGAAGGTTTCACAGACTAGGAATTTTCTTTGGTGTAAACTGTGTGAACTGTAAACGGCGTGAACTGGAGACTTGTCTGGAACTGCTGGGGCAGGAGAACCACTGCTGGAGGCGGGACAAACAGGTCATAACAGCCAATCAGAACACAGCAGATGTAACTACACATAAACAATAAAGTTGTTGTCAGTCATGGAGTCGAAGATGGAGTTTAGTGCTGTGCTATGAATCATTTATGTTGTTTATGTTAGAAAAGCATAAGAATTCTAGGCGTTATCTCTATATGCCAAAACAATACATTTTTAAAAGATGTACATACTTGGGCTTGTTTTTTCATAAGGAGTGTATGCGTTCGTTGTCGCATTTCTTGAGCGAGACCAGTGTTTGCAAAATGGCAAAAGACAAGTCAAAGCAAACGCTGACAGATGAGACTGTGTATTAAAATGTACAAAAACTACAAAGGTGCACAAAGTGGCGCTCGCCCAGTGTGCCGCTCTGATTGGCACAATAGATTTTGTTACATCAACATAACTTCTGTTCAAAGCGGGTGCAATACCCACTTCATCAGGCTACGGAGGAATTACAAGTGATAGGAACATACAACAATGGAGATTTATGAATAAACATTACACATATCAAACCATCTAACAATAAACGTTGTTTTTAAAAGTTTTAGTTGAGATTTTGTTGAGATATATGAAGAAAACTGTTCAGATCAAACCGTAGGTGGCGCTGTGAGAACGAGTGAGAGGCCTAGATCTACAGTCGTGGGTGTGCTGTGCTCCGGTCTGCAGAATCATAATATGGAGAGACATTTTAAAGCACTCACACCTCAACCAACTTTTAAAGTGATTCCCAGAGAAGTCAAGAATGGTTGGCTTTGGATTTGGGCGTGCTCTGTCAAAGCGGCTCTCCCCAATGTCTCTGTTTATTGATCCGAAAATCTTATTTCACAATCTGATAAACATGCAGTCCATCTGACAAATATAATATTCACTGGGTGAGAACGCAAGGAAATCAAGAGAGCACAGGGGCATCGTCAGCATTGGCCAATCTTTTCAAAGACTTCAAAGCGGGGCAAATTACAATCAAGTAACTCACTGGAAATAGTGGCTGGGCGATTGGATGGAGCTGGGTCACAGGCTTTGCTCCTTCTTAGATAAATATGAAGTTTCTAGTTTTTCCCCAATTGAAAAGCAAAAGGAATGGGTGAAAAAGCATAATGGTTAACATTTAATTGGACTTTATTTAGAAAACGATGGCAGTCAAATGTATTTAAGACGGGATAGGGAATAGGGAAAACATTTTCTTTTGAAATTTGTCTTTGGTTTACATCCCCGGGCAGAATGTCAGGGCATGTAAACTTGTGCATTTCATAGATTATGAATGATAACACAAAAACCTTTATTTCACTCATGGTTGCATGAAGCAATTTATTATCAAGAGAGCTGTTTGTTTACATTGTTCATCTACAAACTAGCCAAATGTCCCTGATCAAAAGTTTACATATTTTGCATCTTGAAACAACAATCAATTTTCAATTTAGTCAGAGAGTCCTGTATTTCAGCTGAGGTGAGTTTCTCTTTGCTCCTGAACAATTTTCCTGGCAGTTGTTGAAGGTCATGTAAACATTAGATCAGGGACATTTGAGTAGTTTCTGTTTCATTATGATTTCAAAAGAGTAAATTCAGTTCTTTGTCAATAAATGGCTTTGCACAACCACTAACCATGAGTGAAAAAATGATTATTGTGTTATTATTTTTAAAGCCCCTCCTCGAGCCGTCACCGTATCGTGGTGGAGGGGTTTTGAGCACCTGAATGATCCTAGGAGCTCTGTTCTCTGGGGCATTATGCTCCTGTAGGGTCTCCCAGGGCAAACAGGTCCTAGGTGACGGGTCAGACCAAGAGCGGCTCAGAAGCCCCTTATGATGACACCATCAAAGGCTGTTACGCTGCCCAGAGGAGCGTCGTAAGGCCGTCCTCCTGTGGACCCACCACCTGCAGGAGGAGCCATAAGGGACTGGTGCACTGTGAGCTGGGCAGTTTGGACTGCTGCCCCCGCGACCCGGCAACGGATAAGCGGAAGAAAAATGGATGGATGGATGTGTTATCATTCATATCCTATGAAAAATTGCCAAAAGATTATGTAAACTTATGAGCACAACTGTATATGAGGCTTAAAACAGCCTTAAAAGATTCTTTATGGACCTGAGTATTGATGTTCTATGTTTTATAAATGGAAACGTATCTGTATGGATTAGACAGTTACTCTAAAATACTAGTGCCAGCATCGTGAAGATTTGGCCTGGAGTGTCCCCCGCAGCCAGCCGTGTTCATGTACTTCAGTAAAAACAAACTTTCTCTTTCATCCAACAACCTGATTAGCAACTCCATGGCGCCGCAGTGAACACACTTTGAGCACAGAACGGCTCAGAACTGATCCAATGTTGGATTATGGCCTTTAAAAATGTGGAGGACTGTTTACTGTTTGAACAATGATGCGATATAACCAGGATGCACTCAACTGTTGAAGTGAAACAGAAAGAAACGACCAAAGCTGATTTCACAATGTCTCCTTAAGATAAGATAAGCCTTTATTGGTCTCACAATGGAGACTTTTACTCATTACAACAGCTCTTCAGATCACAAAGGGGGTGCAAAAAGTCAAGGAATGTGCCATCAAAGATAATTTAGAAGGAGAATTCATAAAGTAGACTCCCATTTTATCAATGTCTCCACCAAAAATGGAAAAAATCTGACCCCACACTTTTCTGCAGTTGGAGGTGTCCGATACGCAATCCAACGTGATCATTTCAGTCTAAGTTCCCGGCAGCGCTTGGGAAGGCGCGACCTACTGTCAGGCACGTTCCCCAAAGTCCACCCCGCCAGTCGCCCCGCGCATTGATCGCATCCTCTCTGACCAGCTGATCAATCCGGGGGCCCCATGCCTACACTCCCCGCGCATCGATTACAATTGTTTGTCAGACACATGATGGAAAGGCTGCTGCACCGAAACGAACACTCGGCCTCCTCCGCGTGCTGCGTTTCAGAGCTCCCATCGACTCCCCGAAGAAGGGAGGTAATTGTTTTTAGCAGGCTCCCGAAATCAATTAAAAATCTTGGGTTACTGTGTAGCTTGTGGCGGGAAATGGAAACGGCACGGGGATCTTGTTAGAGCGGGGACCATCTTCCATTATGGGAGTCTCTCGGCAGCAGACGGACGCGTTGACTGTGATGGACTACAGTAACGATGCGCGAGTGTCGGCTTGCCGTAAAGTACTTCGGTCCGATGTGGTTTGATTTTGCAGAATTATGGGAAATCTTTAGGCGATGAGGCAGGTATGGAACTCATTTGTGGATGTAATTGCCAACCATGTCTTGGCGGACTGTAACAGGATTGACTTTCTTGAGCTGCAAATGTGGGTCACTGAAATCGTGCAATTAATGTGAAGTCTGGAAGTCTAGATGGAATACAAATGTTATAAAATGTGCAAAATCGGACCGCCTGGCCTTGAATTTTATGTAAAGTTCCTAATTATGGCAAGAACTTTCCCTGAGCCGGCTTGCAATCATTTGTGATTTGAAAACAGGAGACCAATCAGGAAGGGAGGGGGAGGAGCTAGATCTGTCATTTTTTCAAAAAAGTGTCCCTCTTTCTCTCTTTTTTTTAGATAACTTCCAAACTATCACTTTAAAGAGGACAGCCAGGTTCATGAAACATCGACTCTTTCAAGTTTATAACCATTCTGTATGCTTTTAAAAGTAATTTGTGGTACATGAGGAACAATGCAAACCTGGTTCAACATAAAATTGGGCAAAAAAAAAAACCTGAAAAAGATATAAATACTTAAATGAATTATTATAATGTATTTCAAAATAATCATCTGTGACTTTACTTTTTGAATTGGCTAACACATTGTTATTATTATTTTTGATATGGTTTTCCATATGTAGGGTGTCCATCAAGTCTCTAAAATGTATAACAAAGGCAGTTGATAAGATATTGTAATGGAAATCTTTTATACAAAGGCATTCCTATTGGGACAAAAGGGGTAACACTGGTTTGTTTTGCCCACACAAAACTTTGGGATCCCCAGCTATGGTCACAAGCCTGACCTACTGTGATGTGTGATGAGATATACAGTACATGTGGTGCCAGGAAGGGGCCACATCACAGTCACTTGTGACCATAGCTGACCATAACCTTAAGTCCCACCTCTCTTGGTACTTAAGGTTGGAAAATTAATCAATCAATCAATCAATATTTATTTGTAGAGCGCCTTTTACACACACAGTGAGTCTCAACAACAGCGCTGTATATTGTAAAAAAAAACATACAACAATTTAAAAAGGTAATACAAATTAACAATAAAAATACAAAAATTTTAGCCAATGAATTTATTTGGACATTTTGAAAAAAAACAAAAAAACATAATTGTGCATCCATTATTCCAATGTACATAAAGAAATGATAAACATGTACATGTCCAAATAGGAGTGGGCTGAATAAAAAAAAAACCCACCCCTACTTACATCTTAGCCTATTCATACCTAATTAGTGCTCGTTACCTCGCTATTGTCTCACCCTGGGCTAAGTTCTAAGGCTGTTGACACTTCTCTATGGCCCTGCTCTGCCCAATTGTCCAATTGCCTTCATTCAAGATTATTTATTTTTGTCAAACCAATCGAATGGTTCGAAATGATGTTTCTCTCATCCTTGATTGTGGAGCGGGGGAGGGGAAAGAGGGGAGGGAGGGAGGGGAGGGAGTTCAGCTTCCCGATGGCCCTGTGTATGAAACTGTTCCTCAGTCGACTGGAACTGACCCGTAGATCCCGCAGTCTCCTCCCTGAAGGCATCACCCTGAAGAGACTGTGTGATGGGTGCGAAGGGTCCTTGGCGATTTTGATGGCTTTGCGGGTGAGACGGGTGGAGAACATGTCCTTAATAGAGGCGAATAGGGGCGACAGTGGCGCAGATGGTAGAGCGGGTTGTCTTATGATCGAGAGGTCGGGGGTTCGAATCCCGGCTCCTGCAGCTGCAGACTGTCGTTGTGTCCTTGGGCAAGACACTTCACCCACAGCCTGTATGAATGTAGTGAGAGAGTGAATGTGTGGTGGTGGTCGGAAGGGCCGATGGCGCAAATTGGCAGCCTCGCTTCTGTCAGTCTACCCCTGGGCAGCTGTGGCTACAATAGTAGCTTATCACCACCAAGTCTGGAGTGAAAGAATAATGCCATGTAAAGCGTCTTTGAGTGTCCAAAAAAGCGCTATATAAAACCGATGCATTATTATTATTATTATTAGAGGGGAGAGGGGCTCAACAGATCTTCTCCGCTTCATTTGCATCTATGCTGTATACAATCCAATACGCAGCCCTTGATGAACACCCCTGATATAACCCATTATATGTTATAACATGGTAATAACCAAAGACTGAGAGAGGACTTGACCTGAACATCTTGTGTTGAAAAAAGAAATTAACTAGATATGTGTGTTATGTTAGATTCCACTTTAAAAAGAACTCACTATGCACTACTTACTATATGCTTACTCTTTACCACCAACACGGACAAAAGCTGTCCTTGTATAATATTTTCTCATAAAAGGTCTAACATCATTAGACCTTTTCTCTATTGTTAATGCACATTGCCACAGTTGTTGCTATGTTAAGGCCACATATTTATAGCTGCTGCTTATTCGCAGCTCTCTAATTCAGATGTAACAGGGTAATTCATGGAAATGTATTCTCATTAGCTGTGTTTGCAGAGACCACACGCATCTGCTCCAGACCCTTAACAGCATTTGTCCACGTCAGGTGCTATGCTCAAACACATCGATTTCCATACGCGCTGGAAACTGTAAATAATGGTCTGGAATGGACCGATTGAGGTGTCCATTTGTAATGTAGGTGCTGTAGAAATGGGATTTATGGCTCTTCACTTGGAGGTAAATCGTTTTAAAGAGACACTCAAATGAATGTTAATGTACACACGTGTTATACTGTATGTTTATAGTTACTGGTTTCCAGACGGATCAATTTCAATTTTTGCTCTGTGTGTTACTGACAATAAAAAATACGTTTTCTGTAATTTTCATATACAAATACGTCATAAAAAAGTATGCCAAAATTGCCTATTTTTTCTGCGACAAAATGGAAATAATAGATAGAGCTAGGTTTAAAAGTATGGTTATATTAGATGAAAGTATTTTTGGATGTCTTGTTTACATTTTGAAGCTAGTTCTTAGTGAATAAATCTGTAATGATTGAAAGTTTGCCTTGTTTTTTGGGTCAAAAGTCAATAAATCGGGCATCCCTCAAAAAAACTCTTCAAAACATTGTCATGTACAAGATGTACAAGTCATGTGGAGGTTTCGTTCCAAGATTGAAATAAAAGTGACATGTAGAACAGAGGCTTTATAGTTTATTTATTTATTTAAAATGGGACAGTGCACATATAATTATAATGGTCCTTAAAGTCCACATGTAAATATGCCATTTTCATAGTTGAGTAAGAGAATGAGGAAACCAAATGTCTCATTCGTGAACGCTGAATGATCCAGTTGTAACCACTGCAGGGGCTGCGTACGATATACATACTGTATCTGTGCTACAATGAATGAAAACAGGCTACAACTGCAGAGAGTGATTGGCTTTTGATGTGCAACACACAACAACCATCTACTAGTTCCAAAAGGTGGAAGGAATTTTGGTGGAAATGTCTAATTAGATTGTTTATCACTCCTTATATCACTAACCAATTCCAGGGGCATCAGCAACAATGTTGGAAACAGTGTGGACATGTACACAACTAGCACCATTTTGGGCCAGTATATTTAAGTTAATGGAGGACATTATGGCATATGACATTCCTAAGGATCCTAAGATCTTCCTGCTGGGTCTGCTACCCAAGGATTTGTTTCCAATAAAAGATAGATCTTTTTTTTTCATTATTTTGACTGCAACTAAGAAGGCAATAACAAGGAACTGGCTTAAAGGATCCCCCCCCCGAGCGGAACAAGGGCAAGAGATTGTGGAGGAGGTGCATTCGATGGAGAGACTAACTTTCTTTTTGCGACTCAAGGGTCATTTTCAACGCTGGTCTAAATGGCTTGTGTACAAACGGAGGCTTGAAGACTCTCCCGTTTGACTCAGTCTGTCTTGTTGTTTGATGTCTTGTCTTGTCTGTGTCGCTTTGGTGTGATGCTGTGGGCAGTGCCCCTTTTTTTGTTGTGTTGTTTTGTTTTTGTGTTTTGTTTACAAAACTGAAATAAAGAAATCTGCTTTACCAATTCATTGTTAGTGGGTAAACCTTTCACTCATGGTTCCTGTTCTGCCTGTTGAAGACCTGGTTCTTTTCATAAATGGGGATCTGGTTCGAACCATCATGTCAAAGAGCCATTCAAAAGAGCCTATCCGGTCATGAATGTCACATCATTATTGCGAACTACTGCTATAAGTCATACTTGCAGGACCCTATAGTCATGAGTGAGGCTTGGTCAAGAGCAAAGGTCTCTAGGCGTCTGGTATCATTACATGTACTACAGTTTGAGAAACACTGGCCTAAAGCACCTAGATATTAGCCATGTACACTGTTTGTAAAGGGTTTATATGACTCATTAACTAAGGGGTGTTCAAACTTGAGAAGAATGATGCCGTAGCTCAGTAGTAACCACACTCTTTGATACTGTAAATGCTTTCCACTCAGAGCGCCCCAGAAAACACCATTTGCAGTCGGGAGTCGCTTCATTGAAAAGCACTAAGGAGCCTTGCCATTTGCATTCTTAATTCTGAAAGCTCTCCCAGTAATGTGGAAGTTCTTGTGGCGGTAAACGAATGTTGAATTATTTTCTTTCTATCCGTGCACTCAGCTTTAGATACCGCAATTGTATATTTGGGGAGAAATTACAGCCAGATTGAATTTAGGCTTGTCCAGAAACGTAATAAAGCTGTAGCAAGGCATAGGCTTTGCTTGGGTAAGGCGAGGACACAGTACAAGAGGATTACGGGGTACTATTCAAGTCTAAAGGCCTACTTTGTGGAAGCTCTGTACAGTCTTCCATTTTTATATCGAAGATGCCTTTAATCCAAGAAGCTTCCATAGTCCAACTCCATATTAAGAAGACACACAGCAGATGAAAACATACATTTTACATGCAGTGGTCAATTTTGAGATTTTTGTCTTGGTCCTTAACATATTAATTTCAATGCCAAAGTAAATGGGAGAACCTTCCAGAAGGACAACCATCTCTGCAGCAATCTACCATGAAGGTCTGATTGCTGGAGTGCTGCAGAGATGGTTGTCCTTCTGGAAGGTTCTCCCATTTCCTCAGAGTAACGCTGGAGCTCTGTCAGAGTGACCATTGGGTTCTTGGTCACCTCCCTGACCAAGGCCCTCTCCCCCAGTTGCACAGTTTGGACGGGCGGCCAGCTCTAGGAAGAGTCCTGGTGGTTCTGAAATCTGAACTGCTTCCATTTATGAATAATGGAGGCCACAGTGCTCTTCAGGACCTTCAATGCTGCAACAATTGTTCTGTACCCTTCCCCAGATCTGGATACAATCCCGTCTCGGAGGTCTACAGACAGTTCCTTTGACTTCATGGCTTGGTTTGTGCTCTGACATCACTGTCAGCTGTGGGACCTTATACACAGGTGTGTGCCTTTCCTAATCAAATGCAATCAGTTGAATTGACCACAGCTGGACTCCAGTCATGTTGTTAAAACATCTCACTGATGATCAGAGGAAACAGGATGAATCTGAGCTCAGTATTAAGTGTCATAGTAAAGGCTGTGAATACTTTCTGTATGTACATGTGATATTTCCGTTTTTTATTTTTAATACAATGGCAAAAAATATTAAACACAATAATTTAATACATTTTGGAATAAGGCTGTAACATAACAAGATGTGGAAAAAGTGAAAGGGGTTGAATACTTTCCGAATGCACTGTATATGATGCTTGCTGAGCCGTGAGGGAGGAGGATCTCCAACCAGTA